>SSNR01000007.1:3257189-3268641 GCA_006937965.1 Callopanchax toddi | reverse complement strand
CCCCCCCCCCCCCCCCCCCCTTTGAAATTTAATTTTCATTCTTGGTGGAAAATCAAATCAACTTTATTTATAGAGCACATTTCCTGCAGAACAACACAATGTGCTTTACAGCAGATAAAACAGAACCTAAAATCAGATGAGGGGTTAACAGAGCTGCTGCAGACTGAGTCCACTGACCAAAGTAATGGTTGCACTGGGACTGAATCTGTTCAAGTCTGTTAAACACAATAAATGACTTCATAAAGACACTTTATGTTGTTCTATATCAATCTACTGGTCTGACACAGTCATTTAATGAATTTAAATGACAATAACTCAAGAGGAGGGCTTTCTTTAGCCATTTCTTTAGATGCGATTAAAAATGCGATTAATTAGATTAATTAATTACAGATCATAATTAATTAATCGCACAATTTTTTTAATCGCATGACAGCACTAATTATAAGCATCAAGGCTTCTTTCTTTATAAAAATTACATAGATAGCATTGAATTACACTAGAGAACAATGCAAAACTAAAATAACCCAGAAAACCACCCCTTTAAAAACTGTCTAAAGAAGCATTTTAATTGTGCAGCCCTAAAGAACACACCCACAAAACACATAACACGGTCTCTCAAAGTAAAACCACTGCAACAAAAGTTCATAAGCACCTAAAGCAAATAAAACCAAAACGTCATCACACTCTGAGGACAAAAGAAGCTGGTGAAATCCAAACTAAACCAAAGAAGCCCATGCAGAAATCAATCAACTCCAAATTCAGATGATTTGTGTTGACTCATCCACACCATGTTATTCACAAACAGGGGGTTTTGTAACAGATCACACACTCAATCAACTGTGATGATTGGCATTAGACTTAAAATGGTGAACCAACAACAAATGACTGACAGACAAACAAGCAGTGAAACTCCAAAACCCTTTGACAAAGAGTCAAAAAGACGAACTACACTGGATCAAGACTAGACAGTTTTCCAGTTGACTTATCCACTGTGTACAGTACATTTCTTGTATGTACTATCCAAAAACTGTGGACAACTCAACATTCAATCAAGTTTGTTCAGAACACACAAAGACAAGCAGGACAGGCAAAAGGAAAAGAGTGAAGAAAGCAAGCTGCACAAAAAGCAGAATGGACACCTTCAGTATCCGCTCACATCGAGCCTCTGGGCTCTGGTGAAGAGTATTTTGTAGACATCAGCAAATGTCTCATGAAGCAGCAGAAGTGCTCAATGCAGACACTTCTGAGCTTCCAGTTGGGTACAAAACTTACCAGATGAATTCTCTGTGAAGACTGCCAGTATCTGCCCTCCCACTGACTGCATAGTAAATGGATGTTCACGCGGTACAGCCACCATCTTATCTTCTAAGCCTTCAATCACAGTCAGCTCTTCATTCAAAGTAAAAGCCACCTGTAGAGAGCACAATGAAATAGATTTTATTATTGTAAGTTTAGTTTTTAAATTTTAAGGCCCTAAAACATGTAAGTAACATCAGATCTTTAGATTTTTTTAACCTATATTATTCTTGCATTTGATTGTCAAACAAAAAAAATTCTGGGTAAGGGTGTTGTGATTCATCTGACTGTGTAATGCACATACTACTATATTAGTAGTATATAATATAATTATATTCCATATAATATCAGTGGAATACAGTCTAATCTTTTCAGGACATAACTTACCTCTGGTTTTCCTAGGTTTCCTTTCCTTAAAAAGAAAAGAAAATGGTTTTTAAAAAAATTACAAATTTATTTGACAACAAAAATGGGTTATTTAGAATTTGTTTAGGTAACATTAGAGCACACAAAATCTGTAACTTAGTTATACTGGTAATTCTCTTTACCCATTTAAATGTGCAGTATTTTCTATCTTTAAAATAGGAGGAAAAAAAAGAAGAAAACTGTCATTCCAGCACACTCGTCTGTCAGTATATACCGGTATATATCAATCACAATAATTTTTAGTGGCCAATATTGTGAACACACAGAATTTGACTTCAGTTTCATGTGCTCACAGTGTACAAACATTAAGTATAAATATCAAAATAAAAGAAATGAACAGTATATACATGTATATATGGTCTTCCCCCCCAAAAAAAAAAATACATACATACATACACACACGCACGCACGCACACACACACACGTATGTATGTATATTAAAGAACTAAATTATCCTGATCCAAAGACCTTTTTGAATGGTTTCTGCTGAAACGCTGCTGGGGATTCTGCTACATTACAGTATAAACACACATTTATTATACATACTTGCAGATTCTGAGTTTCCCAACCTCGCCTCTGCCAGATGCTTTTGCCCATTGTTGAGAGAGGTATTTTGGCACCTGAAAGAAGCAGTGCAAATGTGTTTTACATGTAATTTTTCACATTGACAAAGGTCATTATAAAAATCTAATTAAACTTGTTGCAGCAAATAATTTACAAAATATAATGGAGTGGACGAGGTACATTTACTGAAGTTGTAGAGAAACACCTACTTCTTGAGCCCAAAGCTACAGGAATGTCAAATGCCTTAGAATTATTATTTTTTAAATAACTTAAAATGATGTAACTGTTCAAATTTGAATTTGATTGGTTTACTAATGAACTATAAAGAGTTTATATATAATTTTAAGTATTTGATAAATTCATTTAAGTATTAAATAAATACAAATAAATGTAAAATCCGAATGTGAAGCTTTGGTCAACTCACTAAAAACTGTTCTGGTCGAGAGTAAAAAAAAATTTTTAGACATCTCAAGAGCTGCAAATTCCACATTTGGAATTTATATAACGACTATTTCTGATATCCTGAATTTTAGAACTATTGTTGTTTGCTAAATATTTTCTAAAATGTACCGACACTAAGTTATTTTTGTAATTAACTAACGGGTATGTTATAATTATTTGAAAATTATATCTGTTCAGAAAAACAATGAGACTGTGTCTCGTCTCGTCTCGTCTTCTTCCGCTTATCCGGGTCCGGGTCGCGGGGGCAGCATCCCAATTAGACAATGAGACTGTGTCTATGTAAATAATGTTTTATCCATCAGCCATACAGATACTCTGCACAAACACATTTGCCAATGTACACAATCCTCTTAACCAAACAAAATGATAATGTAAGTATTATTCCTGTGATTACTTTTAACCAATGGTCACAAAGCTTGAGCTAAAATGAATGTTCGAGCTCAGGTTAGCCATAGATTAGCTAACACGAACACTTTTGCTATGCTAGGAAACAATTAGCATCGGATGTGTCTAAATAGAAAACACAAGCCCATTTAAAGTGTATATTGAAACTAACATAAACACACCTTAACGAGCCACACGCCCGTATTCTGCTTAGCGCCAGTTAAATCCACCTCTCCTTTTTCTGACATGTTTTAAAAGGATGCTAAACTATCGGTTCATCTAACCGTTTACGCATGCGCACAAAACTACCTGACTACGGCAAGTCTGACTGTCCATGCCACTTTATACTGTTTTCGCCGCTTTATTTATTTTAAGTAAACAAATCAATAAAGAAAGAAAAAATACACAGTAAATGTAATAAGTTTAACGTTTGCGTTTCACAGGAAAAGGTAATCGAAAGAGAGATGGGCTGAAGACAGAGCTTTCTCTCGCTTATCTCACAACAAACTCAGATACAATCAGAAAAATCACAATATACAATAAAAAGTATAAAACAGAAAATAAAAAATGAAACATATTTTTATAGTGCTGATATTTTCTATCATAAATAGTTCAATTTATGCACTCAATCAGTCATTTCTGGAGCCCAGTGGATTTTACATGGTTGTAGAAAGACAATCACAGAAATAGATGTTAGTCACAAAGACCATTTTCATAATTTGACTGCCAAAATTGAAACACGTCTGTCACATCTGTCTAACATTAATGACCTATGTAAATTATGTTAATCTCTATGGATTCTCGTTTCCACCTCTTTGAGAAAAAAGTAGATTCTTAAGTCATAATTATGAGATAGTATCTCATAATTATGACTGTTTTATTAAAAAAATGAAACAAATATTTAATTTGCTCTCATAGAATAAGACACGATCTCATAATTATGATATATAAGTGGCAGAAGCAGACCACATCTCCTCTGCTATTAAAATAAGCTGAATAAAATTTGCTGTTTCTATTGCAACATGAAGCATAATTTTCAGTTTTTTAAATACACAATATTTGTCAATGTTTTAATGTCTGGATTGTATAAATGGATTGTGTGTTTGTAGTATAAGAGGCTCTGTCAATCTCTTTTTTAGATTTTAAGTATTGGATCTAAATTTGTTTAAATGCATTTCCCCAGGTTTTAACACAATTTAACATAAGACATTGCAAGAGAGCAACACAAAATGTGTAAACAATTCACATTCAGAAGTTTTTTTGATGCTATCATCATTTATTATTAAAACCCACATACACAAGTCACATATACAAGATAAAAGGCTTTGTTTAAAAAAATATTGAGCTTGAGGTTTAAATTTTTTTAACTACTCTACAACTTGCCAGGCCTCATAAGTACCTGCAAAAATGACAGTGTACTTTACAGCAATCTGCAAATAATTAAAACAATCAAGCAAACAAAATAAAAAGATAAACTGTAAAATAAATCAGTACAGTTTACATTTGCATTAATACAAGGAATTCAAGCCACAAATTTTTTTAAAGGACAGGCTGGTTTAAAAAAAACAGTTTTGCAGTTTTCTTCTCTTATATGAAAACATTTATAAAACAGATGGAGTGATAAACAGTCAGATCAAACTGTACCTGTGTAATAATTTTGTGATTCAAAAAAGTTAAATGGGATCAGGTCAAACTCTTCACCCTGTTTTGGCATGAAAGAAAACCAGACAAGCAAACAAAAGAAACATCCTATATAACATAATAATATGGAAGAAATCAAACAAATCAGTGGTTACCCCATTGCTGTGGAGGAGATCTATAGCCAATATCAACAACAAAAAAAGATGCTCTATAAAAGCATGAAAATTATTTTATTTGTTTGAGCAACTTTCCACATCATCAGTCTCCATTTGAAAAGTAGGCTCAACTAGCTTCTTGAATCTAGTCAATGTCATTAATTCTCATAATCTTTAAATTATTTTTATGTATTTAGTCTAACCTAATTCACATCAATGTTGAACAAAAATATTTGTAGAAATTGTCCATGTTGTATAAACTGTTTTACAAAAGTATAATCAGTGAACCTGCTAGTGAAAGTGTACATGTTAAATTTATTTCTTTAACATTTTGACACCATATTACAAGAACATTTTATCCTTGCTGTAGGAGAACCGTGAGTTCAGTTCCTGAGACTTCTTCAGCAGGCGCTGCTTTTGAGCTTCATCAAATCGATTAACCTGCAGGTCTGCATCACGATCAAACGGCCTCCTCTCCACCGGTTTGTCAGCTTTCTCTTTCTCTTTTTCTTTCATCTTCTTTGTGTGCATACTCATCAGAGACTCGGCCCGTTTAGATTTCTAAAAACAGATAGAGAGCCAACTTTAGTAATATGCTTTATAAAGACATTTCATTATAATGCAGTATAGATACTTACATTATGTTTAGATACTTTCTCTGCCATTTCTAAGTCTTTCTGTGAAACTTGTGGGGCATTATCTTTCTTTGCCTCGCCTGTCTTCTTTCCTTCAAGCCGTTCCTATTGGTAAAGAACAAACATATTAAATATTAAAAATAATATACATGCAACAACTAGTTTGTTGGAAATTATAAATGCAGGGTATTTTTAATTATTAGGTAAGTACCCTGGCCTTGCGCTCTCTGTCTGCTGGTGTATCTGTCCAAATAGAGCGATCCTTGTTCTCTGGACCCGACCTTTTCTTAAAAGTTCGTGCCCCCAAACCAATGTGCTGCAGTTCTGGTGGGAGCTCCATCATCCATGTTTCTCTAGTCACCACCTCAGGAACATCCTGTTCGCACACAATACAAACAAGTAAAGATAAAGGTAAAAAACTTTAAGACATAAACATGGCATGAGAACTCAGATGTGTCTGTTTATGTTTTAACATTTTAATTTTTACACTTTTACAATACAGATTATGAGGAGAAAATGGGGGAGAGAGAAAAGTACCTCTTTTGTCAACTTCTCTTTCATCTTTTGTGCTCTGCGCTCAAAATCAAGAGCAACAGAATCTTGAATAGGTCCTTTAGCAGGCATGGGTCCAATCACATCCTCATCCTCTCCTTCACTACTGGAGGGCTCTGCGAGGTAGCCTGGAGGTAGAGCAGGTCCTGGAAGAACATCTTCATCTTCACTATCATCACTATAATCTGCTCTGTGAAACCCAGGGGGCAAAGCCGGTCCTAGCACAGGTGCTCTGAGAAAATACCATAGTTTACAAATTTCATACTGTCATCCTCTCCTCACTACTTACACTTATACTTTTAAGTTCACTATAAAATATTACACTCTTTTTGCTCACCTTTCTGGTGAATCTTGTTTTATAAATCCTGGAGGCAGAGCTGGTCCAAAAAAGCCATCATCATCATCATCTCTGTTCACCCTGCTCATATACACACAATACAGTTTAGTTTGTTGTGATGTGTAATTTACCCATCAATAAAATCACCAGAACCCACTGTGCAGGGCTTCCAGTCTTGGTTCTTTTGACGGCCACCTCGGGTTCACTTTCATCCGAGGAGCTTGACGGTTCACCTCGTTTATATCCGGGAGGTAAAGCAGGACCAGCACCTACAGGGAGAAAAAAAACCCTCTTGATTGCTACCTCAAAACACATTAATAACCTCAGACGTTAGCTTTAGATTAAACATATCTTACAATCCTTTTCGTTATCGTCGTCTTCAGAGCTTTCATTTCCAAACGTCGGGGGTAGAGCAGGTCCTATTAATTTATCAGACGACATATTTGACAACAATTTGGCAACGTATTTTCAGACGCTATCAATCTGCAGTACTGTAAACTAAAGGAACGTCGTACGTGACTTTTACCCCAGGAAGTAAACAGTGGAGGAGCGGCAGCGGAAATCAGAATACGTGCTGTCAAAATAAAAGTACAAGAAACAATGTCACGACGCCTGTGATTCAATGTACCTTTTCGATATTTGGATGTGAGGTGGAAACAATTTCGTTGATTTTATGGAGCTGAAGATTCGGATAAATAGTTTTAGCGCTTCACAAATTACAGTAATCTACTGGCTGGAGACGTAAATCTATGTAATTTGCCTTTTTCAGAAACATCGGAATTATTTTATTTTGAAGTTTAGACCGGAAAAGCGTTTGTGTTTTTTATCCCCTGTTTAGCACGCAGTGTGGACCTCATTTAGTCCCTTTTAATGACATTTTAAGACACAAGTTATTCCTTTTCCTAATAAATTTGGGACAGTTTTTGAGACTTTTACCCATTTAAAAGTTTTAAAATGGGTAAAAAGGATAAAGGAGATCGGGGTAGGTTGCTAATATTTTGCTTTAATCTCGTGGCTAGTGGGAGCTAAGTTTTAAGAAAACTGTTAAAGATCCAAAGGTCTCTCGCTGACCCATCTCAGCACCTTTTTTTGGACCTGTTTTCATTGCGTTAGAGCATAGCTACATTTTTTTTTTTCAGTTTTATTAATGGTTACGTCGTATGTTACGTCTTCGTTTCACTAAACTATTAAAAACATAGACCTTAACGTAATGTGGGCACGGTGGGTGTATGTTAATGATGAATGAGAAAATCCTGATGACAAAATATAAGATCAAATTATAAAAATGTATAAAAATGTCTAATAGTTGCATAAGCTCAGAGGCATATTTTAATGCATCCGTGCTTTTTCAAAAGCATAAAGGTGGATCTGTGGACCTCATCAGCATCAGAGAATTTGTTTAAACAATTATATGACTATAGTTGTAGAACACAAAACTAAGTTTTGATGAAGTGTGTCAGTTATTTGTCTTCATAATTCTAATATTGCTGTCCACCCCATTTATATATGTGCTACAGATAAGAAGTCCAAAAAGCGTTACTATGAGGAGGAAGACGATGAAGAAGAGGTGACAGTCAGTGAATCTCAGGAAGCCATACCTGCTGCTGCAGGAAAGCAAGTGGATGAGTCCGGAACTAAACTGGATGAATATGGAGCCAAAGACTACCGTGCACAGATGCAGCTAAAGAATGACCACTCCTCCCGTCCTCTCTGGGTGGTATGATGTGACATTGTTGCTTATTTGCCTTATTGCAGCTATAACACAATAAACTCCTTAGAGGTTTATATCTTTTTGTTGTCATTTCTCTTCAGGCTCCAGATGGACACATATTTCTGGAAGCATTCTCACCAGTATATAAGTATGCCCAAGATTTTTTAGTGGCCATTGCAGAGCCAGTGTGCAGGCCTAACCACATCCACGAGTACAAGCTGACTGCATATTCACTCTATGCAGCTGTTAGTGTGGGGCTGCAGACTTCTGATATTATAGAGTACCTTCAGAAGCTCAGCAAAACATCTGTACCTGATGGAATCATCCAGTTTATTAAGGTCAGACTGGGACAGTATGTGATGTTAAAATTATTATTTTGTTTTTGTTTAGTAAGTTACTCACTCTATTTAACTGCTCTGCCTCTTTCAGCTTTGCACTGTGAGCTATGGGAAAGTTAAGCTTGTGCTTAAACACAATAGGTAAAGTCATCTTTGAAAGGCAACTTTTTCTCTCTATGCATATACGGTACATTTATTTCTTCTTCAGCAGTGTTAATACGTTATTTGTTTTCCTACTTGTAGGTATTTTGTAGAGAGTGCCTTCCCTGATGTGATTCAGCGCCTTCTGCAGGACAATGTGATCCGTGAATGTCGTCTTCGCAGTGCAGACGGAGGAGACCCTGAGCTTATTACTGAAGTGTTTCACAGCAAATCAGCAGTATGCCAACCCACACATTCTGCTTCTGCAGACTAGCAAATATTTAAACGAGTTAAAAATACTCATATTGTAAATATATTCCCAATGTTTTTGTTTTTCCTAACAAAGGTTTACAGAATTTTGTAAGTCCAAAAAAAACCTTATTTTTAATTTTCACTATATTGGATGTTTTACACAAAAAGGTTTTCTTCTGTGTAGAAAAATAAATAATTTGCTACATTTTGGGGAAAATACACAGTTTGACTTTACTTACATCTCACTGTTACCAAATCTAATTCAATAAGTAATACCGGTACTTTATTAATTTCGGAGAGAAATTAGATTAGGTAAAATGGTGTCAAAATATAAATAACCATTGTTTTTTTTTCTCTCTCTCTTTTTTTTGTAGATTTCTAAGTTTGTTCAAGAAAAAGCAGGTCCATCTACCTCACAGCAGCCTGGTGATGGACAGACTTCAACCCAGCAGGTCCCTGAAGACATCTTTAGCTACTATGAGCAGATGGATAAGGATGAAGAAGAGGAGGAGGAAACTCAGACTGTGTCCTTTGAAATTCGCCAGGTACCACGTTTATTTTTTTCCACAAAAACTATGCTGAGAAAAGGACAAATGTCCACACTTTACTCTGAGCTTTTCTACTTTATGTTTTGCTTCATCTGTTGCAGGAGATGATTGAAGAGCTACAGAAGCGCTGTATTCAGCTGGAGTACCCCCTCCTAGCAGAGTATGACTTTCGAAATGACACGGTCAACCCAGACATTAACATAGACCTGAAGCCTACTGCTGTGCTGCGGCCTTACCAGGAGAAGAGTCTGCGCAAGATGTTTGGAAATGGGCGTGCACGATCAGGAGTCATTGTGCTACCCTGTGGTAAGAAAGCTAGTTCAGAGCAGTCGAGAATAGTATTTTGTTCAAATACATGATTTAATAGGCAATGGGTGAATTTTTCATTTCTGATTTGAAGGAGCGGGTAAGTCTCTGGTAGGCGTGACAGCAGCGTGCACCGTGCGTAAACGCTGCCTAGTATTGGGTAACTCATCTGTATCTGTGGAGCAGTGGAAGGCCCAGTTCAAAATGTGGTCCACCATCGACGACTCTCAGATCTGCCGCTTCACCTCCGATGCCAAGGACAAGCCCATCGGCTGCTCGGTGGCCATCAGCACCTACTCTATGCTGGGTCACACCACCAAGCGATCCTGGGAGGCTGAAAAGGTCATGGAGTGGATGCGGGGCCAGGAGTGGGGACTTATGATCCTGGATGAGGTGCACACAATCCCTGGTGAGTTCTCAGCAGACAGCACAAAAAATAAAACATTCTGATGCCACAGACTTTAAAATATATGCATAATTTAATCTTCTAAATATAAATTAAAAACATATGATTTTCTGTGCAGCAAAGATGTTTCGACGTGTTTTGACCATTGTCCAGGCCCACTGCAAACTGGGCCTCACTGCCACACTGGTCAGGGAAGATGACAAGATTGTGGATCTCAATTTCCTAATTGGGCCTAAGTTGTATGAAGCCAACTGGATGGAGCTGCAGAACAATGGCTATATTGCCAAAGTTCAATGTGCAGAGGTAAGTTATTTACTGTACAGGGAATTCTATAGTTATCAAACATAAACATGATTAGCAGCAGCAAAATGTAGCATTTCTGGTGCAGGAAATGTGGGCAGGAATTTATATATTTTCCTGCAGAAATAACAATATATTCTGAATGAAGGTAGTATTAAAGGTTTTAAAATAATGTTTCTAAATCATTTTGGAGATTTGAAACTGACAGCAATCTACTCCACATGTGGGTCCATTGAAACATTGATAAACTAAAACTGGCTTGTCTAAACCTTTATTAAAATCTCTTTAATGTATGAATTCAATCCTTCCCAAAAAACCATTAATAGGAAATTACTAGAATCTTTAAAGGTGTAGATTCTTGATTATCCATGATATCACATTCTTAATAGTTTAAGAAAATGACAGAACTAAAGAAGTATTTTGTTTGAGAGGTGAAGCAGGGGCGTGGCTACGGGTGGGCCTGAGCGGGCCTGGGCCCACCCACTGTGTACCTGGGCCCACCCAATCAAATGGCTTCCTCAACAAAATTATATATATATTTGTTTTATTTTTGAGGGATCTCATTTAAGTCATCATGAAATGAAATAGAACAGAGTAAATTTGACATCAACAGCATGAATGTGTTGTGGTGATTTCATAACTATTACATCATTTGTAAGTCTTGCTCTCATTGGCTATTTTGAATAATTTCGGAACTCTCCAGACGAGCTACGGTAACAGCGCAACTGTGCGTCTGCTGCTGTGACTTGTAGTGTCAACCAAAGCATTTAAGAAATGGCAAAACAAATTTTCATTTCAAAATGTTTCAAAAAACAAAAAGTGCAGTACCTGTCCTGTGTTACAGGTTTAATGTGCTTTGGAATTTGGATGTTTTGTTCAAAGATCTTTCTGTCGGTTTCTGACAGTGGTTCCTCTCTTCTGCGGTTCACATTTTGCAGCCTCCCGCGACCCGGACCCGGATAAGCGGAAGAAGACGAGACGATTTTGCAGCCTTGTAT
>SSNR01000007.1:3232917-3257179 GCA_006937965.1 Callopanchax toddi | reverse complement strand
ACCTCTAGTGATAAACACAGAGCAGCTCTCAGATCACTTCTCTCAGCATCTGCTGTGTGTTAATGTTTTTTTTTTTTTACCGCAACGAGGTGTCCGTCAGACGCGATCAGAAACATCAATGAAGTTATTTATTCAGCCGTTCTGATGATCAGGTTGTGTTTAAACGAGATCAGTGTTAAAATGTTAATGCCTGTCTGAGAGAAGTGTATAAAGTGTGCAGTGAGGGGTTTTACAGCCTTAAAACTTCTGGAATAATTGTAAAAATATAAAACTGATTCTTGGCGGATTTCACCGCAATTGCGAGTTATTTTTAGAACGTAACTCCCAGAATAAACGAGGAATCACTGTATGTACACATATCTGCTTAAACAAAAGTGACATTTACAAATACACTGATTTTCAATTACATTTTTGGGCCCACCCATTTTTTATTAGGCCCGGCCGAAAATCTATTTCTGGCTACGCTACTGAAAGAAACCCTGAGTAATATGAGCCTGATGTCTAAAGAAACCCTGAGTAATGTAGCCTCACCAAATAGGCTATATCCTCTGACCTTTGACCTCTGTTGACCATCACAACAATAATCCATCTTTTTCCCAATAACTTGGAATACAATCACTCTTGGATTATGTTTTAACCTGAATCAAGATTCCTACAGGTGTCCAACTGTCCACTTTCAGGTGTCCATCTCCCAGATGACCTTAACTGGACACTAGCTGGTCTAATAAAACACTCTCTGTAAAGAAGTCTCTTCTTTAACACCACAGACTGGTGTTCCAACTGTAATCTCTTGTTTACAGAACAGTCGCCTGTGTTCCTGCTCAAGGGCATTTGCCCTCTCACACACTCAAAGTGTTATAATATGCTTCTCTGCTATTTTCTGCATTTTTAATCACATCCATAATGTGAGTGTCTTAACGGGCGGAAGTCATATGTGAGTTGGTAACTCCCTCACAGTCCCCTTGTCCAATCAGAGCCACCCACAACTCCACTAACTCAGTTTTGATTAGTACACTTAATGTCTTCTGATTGGTTAAAAGTAAGATAACTCTTCTCAAAACTAATATTCAGTTCCGGTACGGATCAGTCTTGTCTAGTCTTTTGCTGAGTCCTCATAGAGTCTTGTCTCGTCTGAGCCTGAAAGCAGTCGGAGCTGCTATGCTGCTATCTTAGCTGAACCTTCATCAGCTTTGAACAAGGCCTTGAGAGACCTGCTTGTGTCTCTCCCTCTCGTCTCTCCCTCACCACGGGACTGATCAGAAATGACTTCAGCATGCCTGCTGAAATGCCTCCCTTGCTGATCCGGACGCATCCACGGACTGTCCGGCGAGGTCCTCGGCGGCCACGCCTTCCAGGACCACCACTCCGAGTCTGGGGACTCCAGCCTCAGCTCGTGGAGAAACCAACGCCTGCCAGATCCAGGAGCGTCCACCTTTCAGTGAGCGAACGCCACTTTCTGATCGAGAGGTTTGCTTTGATAAAGCTTAATTCTTCCACTCTAAATTAAGCCAAAACTAAATCCCATTCCAAACTCAAATTAGCCCTAAATTGACTCTTAAAGTCCCAACTAGGTTAACTAAATTAACTAACTTCCCTAGTCATTAAAACATATGCTACGGTTCGTTAAAACTCACAATTAACCATCTTTAACATCCTCAACATGTTTAAGAATATTAATTGTGTTTACATCAAACTTTCAAACTGTCTTATCTGTCTGTGTTCTTAGGTTTTTCAAAATAAATGGTTATTCAATCTTATCCGGTCTCATTTTTACATTATTAATAAGGTATTTCAATTCACTGTACTCTTTCAAAGAACCTAGATACCTTCAATAAATATTAGCTATTATCAGGGTTAAATGACAGTTTATCACTTTCCATTAAAACCCAGAAATAAGTTCTAATGTTTATATGAAGAGGGTGTAGTTAAAATAACTAATAGTTATTTCAAAACGCTACATTGCACTGGCAGTATTGTATACTCATAGTTCCTTAATCTTTGTATATCAGAGCTTTTAATTAGCTCCCACTTTACAAGACAGTCCTATAACACCCATAGCCTTGAGATACACCACTGTGTAGATATTGGTCATTTAAATTATGCAGTCAAGTCAAACTTGAGGATTCTGGGTATTTTTGACCCATCAAGGTCTCTTGAAGGTCACTCAAAACAGTTGGTCTGTAACTGTTTTTATCATCAGGGAAATATTTNAAGAAACCCTGAGTAATATGAGCCTGATGTCTAAAGAAACCAGGGGCGTGGCTACGGGTGGGCCTGAGCGGGCCTGGGCCCACCCACTGTGTACCTGGGCCCACCCAATCAAATGGCTTCCTCAACAAAATTATATATATATTTGTTTTATTTTTGAGGGATCTCATTTAAGTCATCATGAAATGAAATAGAACAGAGTAAATTTGACATCAACAGCATGAATGTGTTGTGGTGATTTCATAACTATTACATCATTTGTAAGTCTTGCTCTCATTGGCTATTTTGAATAATTTCGGAACTCTCCAGACGAGCTACGGTAACAGCGCAACTGTGTGTATGCTGCTGTGACTTGTAGTGTCAACCAAAGCATTTAAGAAATGGCAAAACAAATCTTCATTTCAAAATGTTTCAAAAAACAAAAAGTGCAGTACCTTTCCTGTGTTACAGGTTTAATGTGCTTTGGAATTTCGATGTTTTGTTCAAAGATCTTTCTGTCGGTTTCTGACAGTGGTTCCTCTCTTCTGCGGTTCACATTTTGCAGCCTCCCGCGACCCGGATAAGCGGAAGAAGACGAGACGATTTTGCAGCCTTGTACTTTCGCGAAATGTTTTGTGCAACTTTGCATGCTTTAAACTTTTTTTTTACAGCGCAGTGTTCATGCGTCCTGACGATCTCCTCCATGGAGCGGAGCGCAGCGCGTCCTGACTCCCTTTAGCGCGCTGACCAAGAGTCTGGATGAGTAGCGCCCTTATGCTCCTTCCCTTTATGAGCTTATTTTCTACAGCAAGGTGGGAATGAAAATCTAGACTTCCACAAGTAGAAATGATGCTTTTAACTGATTGACAGACTGCAGAATGAGAACCATGGAGCAGCATGATGTCTCGAAACGGTGCGCTCTGCGCTCCTCTCTTTTTCCTCTCTCTCTCTCTCTCTCTCTCTCTCTCTCTCTCTCTCTCTCTCTCTCTCTCTCTCTCTCTCTCTCTCTCTCTGTGTCCGACCTGAAATAATTAACGTGTTTGACCCGACGGCTCGGGCTGAAATTGAGACCTCTAGTGATAAACACAGAGCAGCTCTCAGATCACTTCTCTCAGCATCAGCTGTGTGTTAATGTTTTTTTTTTTACCGCAACGAGGTGTCCGTCAGACGCGATCAGAAACATCAGTGAAGTTATTTATTAAGCCGTTCTGATGATCAGGTTGTGTTTAAACGAGATCAGTGTTAAAATGTTAATGCCTGTCTGAGAGAAGTGTATAAAGTGTGCAGTGAGGGGTTTTACAGCCTTAAAACTTCTGGAATAATTGTAAAAATATAAAACTGATTCTTGGCGGATTTCACCGCAATTGCGGGTTATTTTTAGAACGTAACTCCCAGAATAAACGAGGAATCACTGTATGTACACATATCTGCTTAAACAAAAGTGACATTTACAAATACACTGATTTTCAATTACATTTTTGGGCCCACCCATTTTTTATTAGGCCCGGCCGAAAATCTATTTCTGGCTACGCTACTGAGGTGAAGTATCCAAGAAACAAGAAAATACATTCGTTTTTATTAAATTCTTAGAATATAGCCTTTGAATTATGGAGTTTAGTTTTAATCAAAGTGCTTAAATCCAACAATAAGATAAATAGGCCAAGCTCAGAAAACCTACACTAAGGCTGTGACAGCAGCCTCTGTGTGTAGAAAACTAGTCAACTACTCTGCATGAGCATGGACAAGGATTCGAAGCTTTGCATTATCTGGTCTTTAATTTCACTTCTGAGACACTAAATTACCTTTTTGTTTGTCTTTTTGAAGTTTATTTATTACTATACAGCAAGTTGTGCAAGATGTCTGCATTATTACATGTCCACCTGTAAGGATAAAGAAACAAGTGCATCTCTGTGTGTTTCAGGTGTGGTGCCCAATGTCTCCAGAGTTTTACAGAGAGTATGTGGCCATCAAAACAAAAAAGCGCATTCTGCTTTACACAATGAACCCTAATAAGTTCCGGGCTTGCCAGTTTCTCATTCGCTTCCATGAGCGCCGCAACGACAAGATCATTGTCTTTGCTGACAACGTGTTTGCCTTGAAGGAATACGCCATCCGCCTCAACAAGTGAGCTGTTAAAAAAGGGTTTTTATGCTTCTATACATCTTCCTATATGTTTTATTTACCCTTTTTTCTTCTCAAGGCCTTACATCTATGGTCCCACCTCTCAGGGTGAGAGGATGCAGATTTTACAGAATTTTAAGCACAACCCAAAGATAAACACCATTTTCATCTCCAAGGTAAAGTGGTTCAGCTGTTAGAGAGCCCCTGGATGTAATGTGGACTCTCTTCTGAACTGTTTAGGATACCATGAGTTTGTTCATATGATCGCAAGAAAGTTAAAGAAAAATGAGCTGAAATAAGATTATAGTAATGACACCAGAACTACATTTGCAATCTCCAGGAACTGCTGTTGCTACACAATACAACACACACACAGCAATCTCACTCAAGGCAATCTCAGTTTAGACTGTTCTCACGTGTGGTTCCGTGCAATTTCTCCCAAATGCTTCAGAGCAGTGGTGTCCCTTCTTACCCTTCACTCTGAACATCTTTAACACCCTAACAAGCCTAGCCATTATTTAATTTGCACTTGTAGCTGCTCTAATTGTACTGTTTTCAGAATAGATTTACCGGTAAATATATTTAGCGCTTAATGCTAATGCAGTGTTTTGTACTGAACTACGCTTTAATGTTAGTTCTCACTTGCAGGTCACTTAGAATGTAAATATCTCCCAAGTAACTATGATGATCCATCAAAATCTTTTCCTTAAGTTTATTCAACTGTTATGTTAAATTAAGTTTTTGGAACGTAAAACAGGGGAAGGTTACTCACTCTGCAGTTAATATACATTAAAACAATAAAGTTATAAGAAAGTATTTTTTATTATAAAGCTTTCTTTTTTTCAGGAAATAATTTAAAGAAACAACTTCTTTCTTTGTATGAATGAAAAGGTAAAAAGAAATCTATAGTTTAAAGAGTATGTAAATTATTGATTTTTATATTAATACACCACATTTTAAAATTATATTGTAAAATTTTACTCTACTACTACATTATGGTAGTACAATATCATCAAAAATGTTACACGGACATTTGCCAGTGAAAATGAATTATTTGTCCTCATAGGACTTAGTGACTTAGTTTTTTTTTTTTTTACTTTGTTGTTTCACTTTTAAAACTACATAATGTATGTTTGAAAATGTGTTTTAAATGAGTAAAGATCAGAGCTATGTGTAGAAGCTAACAGCTAAGTGATAAAGTAAACTCAGTTTTCTTCCAAGCATATCAAACGAGGCCTGAAGTTGTGGAATTTTTGTATGTTTTCTGTATGTTGATGAGTTTTAAAAGTTGTGAGGAAGGGGTGATTCAAATCTTATGGAACTCTGAAACATCATGGGAAAGCATGGATAGGTAATGCAATGTTTGATGATTGTTTATTTTTTTAAGTTTTCAATATTTAAATCGGTCACAAATTATTGTATGATCTCTGTTTTGAATATTATGTGATCCTATTAGTCTCCAGCTGATCAGTCTGGTTCTTTTATGACTTCTGTTTCAGTTGTTGCTTAATTTAAAGGCATTATGCAGTATGCACAAAATATAGAGGATGAAAGAGCTACTTTTGCTAACTGGCAGTTGCTGGTGATGGTTCTTAGTCATTAGAGGCATGATAATCCTAGTAATGTTGAAATTAATTTTTCTTAAGACACTTTGCTTCTCATCTGAGGAACTTTACCAAGAAATTCTTCCATTGTTGGGTTTGAAATGAAGCATCTTCCAAAATAAAATAGTCCAGTTGCCTTTGTTTGAAACTACTAGGATCCTTGGCAGTTAATGCCACTTTTGTTTCACCAACAAAAAACATGTTAACGTCATAAATTACAACTTAATATTTCAAATTGGAAAATGGTTACCAAACTGGATATTTCTGGTGCAAATTGTTAAATTTAGCAATGCTTGTAAAAATCTGACATGTTAGTTTTTGATAAAACATCCTATTTTCTGTAGTTTAATGGTAATGTTGAGTAACTCTGAATGTGTTAACAGGTTGGAGACACTTCCTTTGACTTGCCAGAAGCCAATGTTCTGATCCAGATCTCTTCCCATGGTGGATCACGCAGACAGGAAGCACAGCGGCTTGGTAGAGTCCTGAGAGCAAAGAAAGGTTAGTCTGTTTGTGAAAAATGCAAAAATAATCTCATTCTCCTGTGTGACTTGCCTAACTGTCAGTTTTACCACCATCCACCTCGCCCCCTGGTCTGCTCATATAGGAATGGTGGCAGAGGAGTACAATGCATACTTCTACTCTCTGGTGTCCCAAGACACCCAGGAGATGGCTTATTCCACCAAGAGGCAGAGGTTCCTCGTGGACCAGGGTTACAGCTTTAAGGTATTCTCACTGCTGCTGCTGTAGTTGATTGGTTTCACACAATTTTTGACAGAACTTTACCAGTTTATCTTATAACCTTTGGGTGCTATATCTATATGTCTACTTTATTTTAATACAGAGACGTCGTTGAATAATGATAAAGGTTTATATAAATTATTTTTGTTGGCTTAAAAAGAGCTAAGTCTTGCTAAAACAATGCTAAGTTGTCTGTTATGTATCAACAAAGCATTGGTTCATCTGTTGCTTTTATAAACTTTTCATGCCTGAATAGGTCAGAATTAAGTGAAAGTTAAAAAAAACTTTAAAAGACCTCCAGAAATGTTTAAGAAATATCAATCAAAACATCTTTAAAAGATTAGAAGAAAGTCTTGGTAAATAAAAATAGACTAGGAATAAATCAAGACTTTTACAGTGCTGTATTTTGAATTTAAAAAATAGATTAAGTTTCTTTATTTCAAAACCATGACAAACGTAAGAGGAGAGAAAGACATGTCTTGATATGATTAGACTTGTATTTTTGTACAGCCCTTTGAGATGAACTTTGATGTGAATTGGCCCTACAAAAATTAAATAAATTAACCTGGAAAATAGCTTCAGTGGCCTGAACATATATTTTGACATTTCTCCATATCCACCTCATCAACCTAGTTCAGAAAATCTTTGCTCAAAGAAAGCTTTTTTTGTGTTTTTTTTTAAAACTTTTTATGGCAAGTCAACCACTTGGTAGAGTACATTTTAGTCCCTGTATTTTATTGAAACATGCATTGAATTTAACAGAAAAAACAACTAAAATAAAAAGAACATAAAATAATATGGGGGCTTTTGAATAAAAAGCTAAACATTACCTTGTGCTGAATGTCAGAAATGACAAATCTCCTCGGATGAGAAGCAAAATGTCTTCAAGGAACCAAAAGTCCAGTTGCCTTCATTTGAACCTACTTGGACTAATACTTAAAATTATTGTTACCTTAATATTAATAATAGTATTTTTAAAATATTTATATAAAATATTAACTTATATTAAATTGTAAGTCATATTGCCCCAATTTAATAAAAAACACAGCTTTTTTTTGATGTGGAAATTAATATAACAGTTTACTGTTAGATCATTTAAGGCCCCCTGTTGTACCAAACAGTGAGTATTTCTTCGGGTAACGGAGAGTAAATAAATTAATCAGTTGGCAGCCCTGAGGCCTGTGTGGAGTCACATCAGGTCAGTATGTGGTTCTACAATGTGAGCCAGGACTCACCTGTGTTCAGACTGCTAAATGAACCTAGACAAATTAGTCTACATCTCCTTTGTTGATGCCTGTTGAGGTCAGATCTGAATCGGTCTGCTGTCAAGCTGTCTGGATTGCATTCACGCCTGATTTTAGCGCTGCCTGACTGGATAACTTGAGACTAAAAATAAACAGTGACTTTGATCACAGTGGCGGTGTAATGAAAGGGGACTAAAATTATTCTTTTAGCCTCTTCAAAATAGTTCTGATTAATTTAGGGTATGGCTGCTATACAGCTTGGAGAGTATATATAGGTTCAAAGGGTATGTGTGGTTACCTGAAGCAACCCCTCCGCTTGTTGAAAAGACAAGAAGACATTGAATAGGTTTGCCTAATAAGTTCATTCAAGTTATTTGTGTTTAGAGAAGAACTCTTAAATTGGATTACAGTGATTTACACATTACCAAAAGTATCTGTGCAAACTAAGGGCTTAAAGGCCATCTAATTCAACCTTACAAGGGGTTCAAATCTAGGAGATCCTCGCAGCCCTCTGCTTTTTCTTATCTTTCTAAAACCATTATGGCTCTGTGAGAACACAAAGATATGACATATGGGATGGGGACAATGAACATAAATCTGTGTATGTAAATGACTATTTGTTTCTAATAACTGATTTGTAGCAGCTCACAAGTGAATAGCCCAGCACAGCTTGGAGTGCTGCATCCTTTTTTGGACTTTTCTGTTCCTTTCCACCAGACTTTCCTGGACTTTTCTGTTTTAAATTTAGCAAGTTCTTCAGATAAGAAGAGAAACATATTCAAGAGTCAAAGAAGACATCTAGTTGTGTTTGATTCAACTGTTATTATTACTAAATCCTGCATGACTGAGAATCTACATCAGCAAATCAAATAAATCCATACCTGTAGTTTGAAACAAAATTTAGGCAAACAAATAAAATATGTTTTGGTTCTCAATAACTCGAATAAATCATAAGCTACGCTTGATTTCATTTACTATCAGTGTCCTTAATTCCAAATTAAGTGAACTATTTTATGAAATTAATACTTCTTTTATTTGAAAAATTCTGGAATTCAGTCATTGAGCAGAATACATACAATAGAATAGGTTGAACACAATTATTATTTACTCTCTGAAATTAATAACATTTTTTTTTTATTATTAAATTTATGATAGCTCCTTCAAATGTCCATCAATTTAAATGGAGCCTCTTATCTAAAACTAGGTTGAGGGGGAAGCAGCTTCAGCATCCTGCCTCTAAAAATGAACCCAATCATCCTTTCAGAAGCTCATTCGTATCACTTGTACTCTTTCAAAAAGTACAGGATCTCTAGTTTGTCAAACGTTGAGTCCTAAAACTATGGAAATATTTATAATAAAAATGTTGGTCAGAAAACATTTGAAGGAATGTGAAGTTGTGAACATGTTCTCTTCTTCTGTGCAAGCACAACAATAGTTTCACTTATAAAAGTCACTTAAAGCTGTACTGTGCAAAATTCAGCTTTGTGTAAACCGCTGCATTTGTCAGGTCTATTTTCCATTCCATTTCAGATTTTTGTGTGGAAACAAATCTTATGAATACGGCACTTTCACTGTTGCTGTGTGTAGCACTCACTTAAAGTGCTTAACTTGTGTTTGTAATCCATTTAGTCTAAAGACAATAGTTTTCTCTCTGCTTAATCTGAGCTAATTGTTTAACCCTCGACATGCTGATAGATCATTTAGTCAAGATAAAGAGTTTACCCCTAAAGATCTGTTTCTTTTAAACACTAGCATTCATTAATGTTTTTAAAAACATAGTAAATAATCTTTTGTAATATTGATAACTGAATACATGTTTCAAGACATTAGACCATGTGTCCAAAAAGGACTACCTATCTGGTGGTTCTAACAAAACAATTTTTGTTTTATATTATTTTAAAATGTTTATTTTCACAAACATATTTTCTCCACCTTTGCAGTAGAATTTTTTAAATATATTTTTTATCTTTATTTGCGTTTATTAAAAAACAAACAAACATGTATGCATTTGAAGTTTTTTTTTTAAGTGCATCAGTGCCTCCTGCAGCAAAACAGCCCCACAACATGATGCTGTCACCTCCATACTTCACAGTTAGGATGGTGTTCCCAGGCTTACAAGCGTCCATCTTTTTCCTCCAAATGTAACAATGGTCATTGTAGCCAAACGGTTCCACTTTAGTTTCATCAAATCACAGGACATGTCTCCAAAAGTGAAGTTCTTTGTCCCTGTGTGCATTTGCAAACTGCAGTCTGTTTTAATGTTTCATTTGGAGTAATGGCTTCCTCCTGGCTGAGTGGCCTTTCAGCCCATGTTGGTACAGGACATATTTCACCGTGGATAACGACAGTCTGACCAGCTTCAGCCATCATCTTCATATGGTTCTTTAGCTTTGGTTCTGGGCCGATTTGCACATTTTGGACCAACACGCGTTCATCTCTGGGACACAAAACTCCTTCCCATCATGTCTGTACTTACGTATAATTGCTTGAACAGATGAGAATCTGGAAATCGTTCCCAAGGATGAACCAGACTTGTGCAACTTCACAATTCTCTTCCTGATTTCTGTGTTGATTTCTTTTGACTGTCCCATCGTGTCAAGCTAGAAGCAGAGTGTTGGAGGTGTGACCTTAAAATGCACCCACTGGTGTCCCTCCAGTTAACTCAAATGTGCCAGTTAACCTATCAGACATTCCCAAAGCCATGACATCATCATCTGAGCTTTCCCTCATTGTTTAAAGAGGTAGCAGCCATTCTGAATGTAAACAGATAATCTCTGACATATTCTCTCTCTTATTATTGAGGCATTTAGCAAATATAAATAATTGTAGTATTTCTAACTGACCTAAAACAAGTAAAGTTTAGTCGGACTTAACTTCAGATGGTGAGAAAATGTGTGTCTTTTATTCAGTGTATGTGAGCTTCTAGTTTCAACTGTTCTGTCTGCGAGGCTGTGTATGAGGGAAATGTTGTTTATATTGTTGTTTGTGATGTTGCAATTTTTGCAAGACGCCTAAAGCTTGGAACATGTAATGATGTGGAAAAGTGTATCTATCTGATAAATACTTATGAAAAAAGTCTAACTTGTTCCATGTATGAGTTCTGAAGCTTTTCTTTCTGACTTTTTGCAGGTAATCACAAAGTTAGCAGGTATGGAGGAAGAAGACCTGATGTTCTCCACCAGAGATGATCAGCAGCAGCTGCTTCAGAAAGTCCTCGCCGCCTCAGACCTCGATGCAGAAGAGGAAGTGGTGGTTGGTGAAGTGGGCGTGCGACCACAGGTCAGGACTTTCACCAGAATCAGTAAAACTTTTAGGCAGGGTTTTCCACAGCTGTTGGTAAATATTACAAATAAATTGACTATTGCCTCCTCAAATTCCTAAAGGTTTGGTTAAAGTAGAGACTGATTGTCTTCTTTACTTATCCAATCAGAGATTAGGAGAAATCAGACACTGATACCTCTGAGATCTCAAAAGTCAATTTGGAAAACAGATGAGAAACAGTAGGAAACGTGAAACAGTTTTGATCACAGCCGAGTGCTCAGATCAGATTTATTCAATCAGTACTGAGACTAGTTTGCATCTCTGTTTGTGAGTTTTGTTCTGTGTGCTTGCTGTACAGAAATCCTAATATTAGATGATAGTTTTCCACTCCAGAAATACTATTTTAAGTGCTTTAAGACTTACCTGTGTATGCTCAGTTTTTATATGCACGCGCAGGTTTTGGATGGAATGAGGATGTAGTAATAACTCGTATATGTATACACAATTCTTATTCATGTATGCTGGACTACTACATAATTTTATGATGCAATATTCTGGGCCTATTTCTAGGAAATTGGCTAGAAAGTTTCTGCAAAAAATCTGGAATGAATGTTTCCAACAAGATCCAAAGCATCTCTGGAAAATCTAAGTTCACATACAAAGAAAACTTTGCTGTACTTGACGTTTTAGAAGCATTCTAATAAGAGAAAATACTCATAGAAAATGTTAAAGATTTCTACTGCACAGCAGACAGATCTGGACTGCAAGTACTTTTCTGAATTTTGTTTGTATGTTTATTTATTTTTTTGCATGGTAAAGATTGAACTTGTACAACATACTGTACTCACTGACATGGTTGTCAGAGGTCCTTCCTGATTCCTGTACATTGACATCTGCTAGTTAAGCGTTTGATAAAAAGCTGCAGTTACTCATTCAACTGATTCCTTGTTCTATATACATAAACATTCCAGTCATGGTAGAAACAAGGTGCATCCTTTTTTCTAATATAAGTTTTTATGTATCAAAGGATAATATTAAAACACAACTTTTAATAAATGTCTGATTAGAAACATTTTTAAAGCTGTGAATTATTCTAATGGTTTTTTTAAATTACTTTTTTTGCCTCTTTTTCAGGTATCAAGGCGAGCGGGAACCATGAGCTCCATGTCCGGTGCAGACGACACCATCTACATGGAGTATCAAAGCCGGGGCAGCAAAGCCGGAGCAGCATGCAAAAGTGTTCACCCACTGTTCAAGCGCTTTAGAAAGTAGACCTAATGAGCTTTGATGCTTGAAGACCCACATTATTAAAAAAGACACAAAAACAGTAAACCGATAACAGCCAGTGACTGAATTCAAAACCTTTTGACAGTAGCGTGTGTGTGTGTGTGTGTGTGTGTGTGTGTGTGCATGAGACTGAATTTCTTCTGAGATGTGTTACCTGGGTCATGTAAATAACTACATTTCAACTGTCAGGATTTATGCATAAAGTGAAACAACTGGATTGTATATTCAGTTTGAATGACAAAGCAGTGTATTTATGTTAAATATCAGACTTTCTTTTTTTTGTGGTAACTGATTTGTATGGTCTTATTTGATTTGGTTTCTAATAGAATGTTCTGTTATAGAAAACTCCTCTTTGAAATGTTCCTAAATACATTTTGTAAAATTAAAGGCTTCAAAATATTAAAAGGTGCCACACGTCATCCATTAATAAAACAAAATCTTATAATAAATAAGGACTTTGTGACATGTTGAGTCATTCTAAGGTGTTTCTGAGGAACCACATCGTATCGTTAATCACAAGAAACAGAGGGAAAACTCTTCAATGAAAGCCAGAGATGTAAGGGGAAAAAAAGAGGGGTCTACTTTCTTTGCAATTTTTATGACTTGGAAGATATTCCAAAAAGAAATTCTAGCTCCTGTTGCCTTGTGGGAATTCTGAAAGGGTGGCAAGTGTGGGAAAATACCCACCTCTGGTCTGCCATCCCTTGCTGGATGGCAGAGCACGATTTCCTCGTCACGGGCCTGTCAGCTTAGTCATTATATTGTGTCCTTAGCGGACCTGTGGCTTACAGGATTTCAAAGAAACCGGAGCATTAAAGTAGATTTAAATCAACGTGTCTGAATAAGATGATAGGCAATCCAATTTAACCACAATTACCACACTTAGTGGGGGGGGGGGGGGGAGAAGAAACAGACACCCGGATTTAAGATGTGCTGATTGATGTCCTCTAAAGCCGTCCTAAGAAGAACATTTAAAAAAACATGCATGTTTTACTTTCTTAGTTCAATTCTTTTAAATAACAGCAGACAAGTTTAGTGAGGAAATGTAATTTTAAAGAAGAGGAATCTTTAAATTTAGGTTTGAAGTGCATTCAGTCTCTACATCCCAGTGCATTTATTGGCCAATCTAAACTCTCACTAACTGGATGGTTGAGATGCTAAAGCATACAGGAAGAGAGGAATGAGGTTTCTGTAAAATGATGCAGCTGTCATCCCATAAACATGATTGTAGGGTTACTCATTTTGAATCACAAATTAATTTGTGCACACTGTCATGTTTTTCCACATTATATTTCATTTTTATGCTTTATGGAGACCAAAAATCTGATAAACACCAACTTTAAGAATCACGTGGATTAAAAATAATTCTCCCATCTAAATCAGTGTTGTGTTTTTAGCTCAAATGAGGTAAAAGATTGTTTAGGAGGTTATTTGTCCTAATTGAGGTTTGGATAAATGGATCAGGAGTGTCCTCATGGGGATGTAAGGGTGATTGTGCACGTAGTGCGCTGCCTAATTGATCGAATCGAAGTGATGTAACTGATGATCTGACACGTTGTTCTGCACCCCTTTTGTAACGAAAGGACGGACTTAAACGTTTTGGGAGAAACCCCTCCCTCCTTTAGAAGCGATCCTCCAATCCTCACCCACAGAGGCTGTTTGGGATACCATTTAAAAGCCTTCCCAGACGCAACTTCGTCCACTTAAACACGTGCAGAGAAAGGCGCCTGCAATATTGCGCACTTAAATCCCAACAATGGCAATGCTGACTCGTCGTTTCTCGATAAGCTGCTGGAAGAATGTCCAGGTCGGGCTCCAGAACGAGCAGCTGGTTTTTGTTTCACGCTCTTTACATAAGTCGGCGGCCAGCGAGGCTCTGGAGATCCCCGCAACCGCAGAAGAGGCCATGTCTGGCAGGCTGATCCCACCGGCGGCGGCGGAGGTCGACGATAAACCATCAGCAGCTTCAGAAACACGAATCAAGAGCCTGACGGAGATGCCGGGTCCCAACACCCTCTCCAACTTGATCGAGTTCTTTTGGAGAGACGGTTTCGGCAGAATCCATGAAATTCAGGTAAAAAAAAAAAAAAAGATAATAAAATCTTTATTATGTTTTCACGAGTGGTAAAGTTCCCGTGTTTACTCAGCCAGATTTTGCCACCTATGCGTAAAAAGGCACGGACTGCTGCGTAAAAGCGCATCGGTACAGCTCGAGTCGCGCGGTCGGAAGGCGTGCCTTTAGTAAAAGTTAATGAGAGGAATTCCTTCACCACTCTTTCTTTAGATGAAGCAGAAAGTCTTCAAATGTCGGCGTGGTTTCTCGAGGAAACTCATTCAATGTAATAAAAGGATTTTGTAAACTTTTTACCTAAATGTGATCAAAAATCGACTTATTTTGCTTTTACATCATGAGTGAAACTAGACTGTTAAAACACTTTTTGTTTCCCCAAAATTTGCTTTTGAAGTTTTTCTTGTTGTCTAACTTAAAAAAAACTTCAACTTGTTATAATTAATTAAGTTAGGATTTTTTTCAAGTTAATTTATTAAGTTTGTTTAAAATAGACTTCATAAATTAACTTGGATAAACCTAATTCGACTACATGAATTAGGTTACTGAATAATTGAAGCAGTTTTAAAAAGTTAGACCCCTATTTTCTTTTTACATTGTAACAAGTTTCAGAATATCATGATTTTTTAAAAAAGAAATATATTATTCTGTGTATGTAAATATAATTTTTCTCATGATAACAGTCACATGAATGTATTTTAAGATTATGTTGTGCTATTAATGACATTATTGTCCTGTTAATAAAAAATACATACCCTATTAGCATAATATAACACTGATCTGTTGAAACTTGTAACACTGGTAATGAAATGTTTTTGTTAGTAAAGAAATGCATTTGAAGTGACTGAAAGAAAGTTTACTTTTACTTTGAAAAGTTGTGTTTGTATTTTTGAATAATCACTACTGGAATCTGCTGTTGCGACAAAGTAAAGTGAAATAGATCCTCTGTTGTTACTGCTTTATAGCTGGAACACACAAAGAAGTATGGCAAAATCTTCAAGTCCCATTTTGGGCCCCAGCTGGTGGTCTCCATAGCAGATCGTGACCTTGTGGCTGAGGTGCTGCGTGCTGAGGGTGTGGCCCCTCAGAGGGCCAACATGGATTCCTGGCAGGAGTACAGAGACATGAGAGGCCGTGCCACTGGGCTCATCTCGGCGTGAGTCCCCCTCGACCTTTGAACTTTGCATCCTAAAGACAAACACCTCAAGTTGATTAGCGTAGATATCTTAATTACTTTAGACTTCTAGTTAGGATTTGTGGCAACACGAGCATTAGCACAGCTGAGAAAAAAGCTAAATTACCATTACCACCTTTTATTACTTCTTAAAAATAATCTTCCTCTCAAACATGTGTGTAAAAGTCTTATGCCCTTTAACACCACACATAGAAATGTTTCTGGTCGTCACTTGTTTTACAGGGAGGGAGAGGAATGGCTGAAGATGAGGAGCGTGCTCAGGCAGCTCATCATGCGTCCCCGTGATGTAGCAGTCTTCTCTGATGATGTGAACAAAGTGGTGGATGACCTGATCAAGAGAGTGGATTGTCTTAGAGTGCAGCAGTCTGATGGCACAACTGTGATGAATGTGAACGACCTCTTCTTTAAATACGCCATGGAAGGTTGGTTGAAGATTCCATTCCTGAATTACTAAATGGTTTTAAAAAGTGGTTAGGAAAGACATATTGAGAATACATCTATGGTAATTCCTAAATTCAACCCCTAAAGTTCCTTAAGTGTTTAGTTTGACCAATAATTTAGGTGCAATCATTCCTCTTATTCATCTTTTCAGGCGTGGCTGCTATTTTGTACGAGTGTAGACTTGGATGCTTGGAAAACAACGTCCCCCAGAAAACCCAGGACTACATCGCTGCCCTGAACCTCATGTTCAGCTCCTTCAAGACGACCATGTACGCCGGAGCGATCCCTAAGTGGCTCCGTCCCATTATTCCCAAACCGTGGGAAGAGTTCTGTGACTCGTGGGATGGTCTGTTCAAATTCAGTAAGTGACTTTAATTTACAGCAGCATACAATGACCTCAAAACTTTGTATTTTAATGTGCTTGCAATATTTTAGCACTTCCAAGTATTTAAAACATATGTATATGTAAAATTACTCTAATGTCATTTGATTAATCCGAAGCCCTTAACCCTTTGATATGCTAGTAGAGCACATGCACTGAACTTAACTGAAAAAAGTTTGAATAAAAGAACTATATTAGTACATTATTATTTATAGCAACAATAATATTAACATGCATTACATTGTAATGCTTACTGCCCAGAATTAATGAAAAGCTCTAAGATTTTAGGGGATTTTCATGGTGTTGACTTTTTTTTTAAAAGAAGAAAATGTTTCTTTTTACCCAAAAAGGGCTGTTTCCCAAAAAGTTTTCAGCAGTGAAATAAAAATGTTTTGAATGCTCCAAAAGTGTTGGAAAAAACTCTTTACAAACCCCAATTTAAATCTGAAGTATATTTACATAAAACATCTTCTGAATAAGTAATCTAACTTGATCAAAAGCTTTTGTTATGAATATTAGGGTATACTATAAATCTTCACTGCTGTATAAAGGATTGTTGGAGATCCAGCTCTTGCATAAACTGTTTGTTTATTTGTGTGTGTGTGTTTTTGTGTGTGTGTGTGTGTTCTTTCCCACCCTCCGCTGCACTCATCTCACCTAATGTGTGCCGGTCTAATTCCAGGCATCATTCACGTTGATAACCGGTTTGCAGAGATTAAGGCCCAGCTGCAGCGGGGAGAGGAGGTGAAGGGGGGGCTGCTCACACACATGCTCACTACAATGGAGATGAGCCTGGAGGAGATCTACGCAAATGTGACAGAGATGCTCCTGGCTGGGGTTGACACGGTGTGTGATTTATTTATTATTTTCTCTTTAATTTTAGCAAAGATGTTCAAGGAGTTCTACTAGTTTTTGCTTCAGCAGGAGGTGGGGAGGTATGTGTGTGTTCTTCTGGGTGTCTCTGAGTCATTGTTTAGCTTTAGAGGGTTAGGTTTCTGGCACCGTAGCTGTTGCCTGTGTAGCTGTGCCAGGGTCAGGTCAGAGCAATGAATCGGGAGGTTACACAGAGTCCCGTTGACGAATGTGTTCTCACTCTGATTTGGTTTCTTGTCATTTGTCCTTGTCTGTTAGCGCTGCACAGGGATCCTTTTGTCCTTGTTTTTCTTTGCCAGACATCTGTGTTGTGTGTTTCTTAGGTTTCCTCATTAGAACTTAATTACAAACACAGTTGTCCTCTCTAAAGCTGCACGTGAAATGTTTTTGCTGAATCATGTTTTGGGGAAATTTGTACGATTTTTTTTTTTTTGCGGGTTTAATACATAAATAGTAGAAGGGAAATTGAGTCATTAAGTTTAAAGATGTTTACAGAATATATTCAGCTTTATATTCAAACTGTTGGATGTCATGAGTGCAAGTGTGTTTGCACGTGTTCGTAGTTACTGCCTAATTTGTTTGGGGTGCTGTCAGATTAATGAGAGTTATTGGGGTAGAGTGGTTTGTGCTACGCTTAAGGCTGCGGGATAAAAGGGTGTCTGTGTTTTTGTTTAATTTGTAGAATCGGCCACATCTCTGCAGGGGGTGGGCTTAGTTAAGCCATTACCTGACCTTTTGGTGCAGCTGCCTTTAGTCAGCAAACACAGGAGCTGTCAGGACGCGTTAGCCACAGCCAGAGTTATAGCGCAGTCTGGGCAGAGGTGAGATGATGGGAGGGGGGTGTAAAGCACTGGATGAGAAGAAGGACCTGGGAACTGGCAATAGGAGAAAGAAAGGGGGAAAAAAAGCTGGGTGTATGATGGGTGTTACTGGGAAGGAAGAGAAGTGGGGAACTGAAGGGAAAGGCTTTTGAGAACTGGGCTCTGATGAACTTTGCTAAATTTCCTCTCTTGTCGTGACATGGGGGGGGGGGTATTAGCAATCTGTGTCAGCTGAGACTGATTAGAATGAGGTTGCATGGGGAGAGAATGACACAGAATTGAGAGGGGGGGGGGGGGGGGGGGGGGTTCAGAGGAAGGACGATGGTGCAACATACCAGGGAGTAGATGCTTCTTTTGATCATTAGTCAGCCCTGTTGGAGACTCTGGCCTTGTCCTTTCCTTTCAGGTCCATTTCACTTAATGTATGCGAGAACACAGCTTCTATACTGACATCTGTATATGTCATGTTGATGGAAAAGTGAGGAGATTGAAGAAAAAAGTCGTCAGGAAAAGAAGGAAGAGATGGGCTGGGGGAGGGCAAGGTGGTAGAGGAGTCATCTGCCCTCCTCATTTAAATGGAAATGTCGCGGAGTTGCGAGTCACTGCTGTCAGAGACAGAAAAGGTCAAATGTCTTCTGATGAGGACAGATTTAGCAGAAAGATTGCATAAGGTAAAAAGGCTTTGCGTTGCCATTCTAACTTCTACAAGTTGAAGATGGAAGTTTTGTTGCTCTGACTTAAGACTGACATTCTTTAGTGCATTACTAATCGGCGTGACACATCTGAGTGCATTTAGTCAAGGTACAGATGATTGAATGAGAAGTAAGTGTGATAAGACGAAGGATAAAAGGATGAGGCTTGTTTGTGAAACAAATATTTGTCGGCTCAGCACGTGGAAATGTCTCTTCCCCTTTTTCAAATCTCCATTTCGGCTTTTACATCAGCTGAGTTTGACCTTATTTTTTCTCAAGATCTAATAACAAAGGAACTGCCTTTAAATTGTGTATATTCCCAGAACAAGTTTTAATATCTCATTTTTGTTCCAGACATCCTTCACCCTGTCCTGGGCCTGCTATCTGTTAGCTCAACACCCTGACATACAAGAACAAATCTACACTGAAGTCACACAGACTCTGGGGCCTGGAACAGTCCCCACAGCCAACGATGTCCCCCGCCTGCCTCTCATCAGAGGACTGGTGAAAGAAACTCTCAGGTACACACTGCAAACATCGCTTTCAATTTGCTCCCTCTTGTGATTTTTTTAAAGCCACCAAAAGCATTAAGGGATATAAAAAGGAGTGCTTATTTGTGTTAAGAATGTCCACATGGCTATTTTTAGTTTGGTAATTGTCTTTAACATCCCGTTTTCTGTTGTCTGGTGATCTTTTAGAATAAGGCTTTTTGAAAAGCCCAGCCTAGTCTACAGTCCTGTTGAATAACAGTCTTTGTGTGTCCCGCCCTGGGAGCAGGCTTTTTCCAGTTCTCCCAGGCAATGGACGGATCGCCCAGGATGACTTGGTAGTGGGTGGATACTTCATCCCCAAAGGGGTAAGAAGACCATAGACTCTCCTAGCTTGTACATGTGCTAAAGCCAAAAACTATCAACCAGAACCAGATGTAGCATGATACCACATTACTCACATGTCTTTTTGTTCTCTTGTGAATGAATGAAAGTATAATAGCCCAGCTGTTTTCATTATACAACTGGTACTTTTTTATTTTTTGGGTCAGACTCAGTTGGCCCTGTGCCACTACTCCACATCTATGGACAATGAGAACTTTGCCAGTGCTTCAGATTTTCAACCAGATCGCTGGGTACGGAAAGACAACACGGATCGAGTTGACAACTTTGGCTCTATTCCCTTTGGCTATGGCATCAGGAGCTGCGTTGGCAGGAGAATCGCAGAACTGGAGATGCATCTTGCTCTCACAAGGGTAAGGGAGGAATTAACTCAGTGATATAAGGTTTTGTCTTGGCAAATATAAGCATTTCTTCAATACACTGCTGACCTATGAATCATTTATATCCGCTTGACTGCACACAAAACTTTAGAAACCCTTTGTTCATTAATGGCTTTTCAACTTACATGTACAGTCAAGTGAATACATGTTTACTTACAATTAATTACACAACTCTTTGCAGTTAATTACAATAAATTACAAGTTATGTAGTAGAATTTGGTAAATTTTTGTTACATTTTTACTCAAACAAAAATATTTAGTACAGAATGTAGTTATCGTCCTAGCGTTCTCTTTTGAAGATGATTGCAATTCAGTTTATAATTTTAAATGACTTATTTGTTTTTATAGCATTATAAAAAAGTGAATGAAGCAGGCTTTTTAAATACAATGTGATTTTATTAGAATTACAGGACTTTTTACCGTTTAGATTTTCTTAACAATTTCAAAATTTTATTGGGTTCTGACTGAGCATAAACTCATAAATGGCACGAGCTAAAACACTTGGAAATTAACATTTTCAACCCTTGAGTGTTATTGAGAGTTAAAGCCATACTCAGTAGCCAGATAAACAAACGAGGTCTCGCTAGCTGTTTTACAGAAATACGTCTCGGTGAACTCACCCCTCCCGTCGGGTAAAATATATGCCAGCCTCCCGCAGACATGGGACCACGGTTTGAAAAGGTGACAAAGCAGAGTATAACTCCAGCCGCAGAAATGTTCCCCCAGCTTTTCCTCTTTTCACCTCCAAACGTTTTTAGTTTTCTGCTAGCGGAAAAGGTGTTTTTTGAGGGGGACTCTGGTATTTTTATCTTAAAATGGAATCACCCGCCAGCTCTCTGTCATACTTCTACTTTCACTTCTGGGATGTTCTGCCCCAAAATGTGTCCGGGCGGATTAATGCCAATCCAAGCAGTGCGGAAATGCGGCAGACAGACAGCTGGATTGTCCAATCCTATCGTTCGGTCCAAACGATAGGATTGGCTGACGTTTTTAGAGAACTGCGGGACAACCACTTTATTGATTTCTTTCGGTTTTTTTAAAATCTCCACAATATATTTATGGCTATATTATATTAGAACGTTGTTAAGAGGCTTTAAAAAAAACGTTAAAAGCTACACTGTTTACCTGGCTACTGAGTATGGCTTTAACAGTCTTTTTTTTGTTTTCTATACTTTTTCATTTTACTTTACTTTTTCTTTCTTTTTTCCTTTTTACAAAAAACTTTTTGTTTTTATTCTGAAAAAGTTTCATATTTGCACTACAAAGGGTTAAAGGCACACTATGTAGCTTTTTCCTATTTTTAAACGTCACTCAGCTCCATCTGCTGCTTGTGTCCAGAATACCATGTTTTCAACTTCAGAGTCTACGGTCCGGTGCCCAGAAGTCTCACAAAGTCACGTATCTTGCTAGGGTTAGGCTGACCCAATGTGGCTAGCCGTTATACTAGCACCAAAGTGTCTTTTGTGCATAATTTCTGCATTGTTTTGATCTCTCCCTGCTTGAACACAGCTGATTTCTTTGAATGAGTGATGAACCGCTCCAGTAGAAAACAATGAAGTTTGAGGAGACATTTCAACAGTTAGATTTAGGTGTTTCTGAGCAAAGACAATGCTAACGTTTTTACGACAGTGATTTAAAACGGACCCTAGGGGGTGCTAAAAACAAGCCAAAATTGCATAATATGCCTTTACCAAGCATATTAACACGGGAAAACTATGCTAAACTTAAAGCCCTCTAGTGGCTGGGTACAGTATAAGTTCATCATCACCTCCTCCATGTAAACAAGTAGGACACTTTTCTGACAAATACACCTAATTCTGATTTTGTTTCTTGTTGATTCACGTGCTGTAGTTTTTCCCATGTGTCACTTCTAAAACCAGACCTGTGTTTTGCAGCTCATTCAACATTTCCACATCGGGATGTCTCCTCTCACCAATGACGTCAAGGCCAAAACCCACGGTCTGCTCTGCCCAGGGGCTCCCATCAACCTGCAGTTCATCGAAAGAAAAAACTAGACAGATTCCTCTCCGTTAGGTCTCTACTGAACGTTAAGGTGCTGAATCATCACTGCTTTTAGAAATTTTACTCGAGCAAGAAACATGTCATGTCTGTTTTTTAGGAAACAAATGCTGTGTGAATTATGTAAATGTTGTTTTGAATGTATGCTAACTGAACCTGTGAGAACCACTGCAGCTATTTTGACTAACTCCTTTTGTCCATTCTATTCATGCTGAGTAGAACAATGAACTTGTCTCTGTACTGCAACTGTATGGAAGAAAATCTGTCTATGCATCCTTGTAGATTGTGTGTGTACATGCACCATCACACATTTTTCTTTTAAAGCTTGAGTGCATGTCAGTGAAACATTGAAGGGCAGCTGTTAAATGCTTTGAAATGAGCTGAATTTAGTTGAGCAAACTTTATTCACTGAGTTGTTTCTGATGAAAACCAAAAAGATTGTTAACAAATTGTTTTTTTTATAGCAAAACAAATTGTTTTAGTCATACAGAGTAAAAGGCATTGCGTGATTTTGCATAACATCAAATACACATCATCTCTTTGCACCTGAGAAAGAACCTTAAAATGTTTTGATATAAGCTTATATACAGTATATTAGTAGACCATGTTTTTTAAAAACTTTTTAAAGTAGCAATTATTTTTCTATGCAAAATAAAAATAAATAAACAAAGCATAAAATATTTCTTTACTTACATATGTATCTGTTTGAAACAATGTATGGAGATCAGAGAATGTGCTTATTTTTGTTTTAATGTTGCCTGTGTTAAAGATTTCTACCTATCAGAAATATTGTAATGGGCTGCATTTTACTCTGAGGTCTAATGTAGGGCAATGATAGTTTGTTGTAAAGGGGAAACGCAAGTTGTTCAAGGGATTTTGATGGTTGAAAAGAGGGAAACTAAAACTTTGTCTTGTTTTTACCTTCAAATGTGTGTTTGTTTTCTCTGTAGTTCCAGTGAAACATAATAAAAAATAGATTTTTACTTTGAACTGTCATGTTATTGGTAAATATGTAAAAGTCTCGCCTCGCCTTCCTCCGCTTATCCGGGTCCGGGTCGCGGAGGCAGCATCCAAAGTCGTGCATTCCAGGCCATCCTTTCTCCGGCCAAGTCTGCCAGCTCCTCAGCTGGGACGCCCAGGCGTTCCCTGGCCAACCCGAAGAAATATTTTCTCCAGCTTGTCCTGGGTTGACCTGGGGGCCTCCTGCCGGCAGGACATGCCCAAAACACCTCCTGAGGGAGGCGTCCAGGAGGCATCCTGACCAGATGCCCAAACCACCTCAACTGGCTCCTTTCCATGTGGAGGAGCAGCGGCTCTACTCTGAGTCCCTCCCAGATGTCCGAGCTTCTTACCCTAACCCTAAGGCTGAGCCCGGACAGTCTGCGCAGGAAACTCAATGCAGCCGCTTGTTCGTTCTGTCATTAAACAGCTCATGACCATAGGTGAGGATTGGAACGTAGATCGACTGGTAACTTGAGAGCCTTGCTTTCTGGCTCAGCTCCCACTTCACCACAACTGATCGACTGTAAAAGTTTGGCTTTTATTGGATGAAAATTACTCTATTGAGAAATGTTCAAGTGTAATTATTTGGCTTACTGGTGAAATTTATGGAACATGTAAAAAGTTTAGTAACACGTTGCATGAATAGAAGCATGCAATGGTAATTTTCTCATTTCAAACAATTTATTGACACAAAAGCTTTTAACAGTGGTGGGTATACCCTTACAAAAAATATCAATGTCTCAGTAACTTGTGATGTGACCTTGAGCATCAATTACAGCTTGACAATAGCATCACAGTACATCAGTGGAAAATTTGGACATAAGAATTAGAAATGCAGAAAATAGGATGACTACACAAAAATAAATTTTTTTTTGTCATAAACATATTACTGAGTAGGCTGGCCTGACACAAAGATTTAGTCAAAGAGTCTCCGCTTTAATCCATCAGCATTCTAAAAAGGTACAAAACAACCACTATCTAAATTAAACTGAAAAAATGGCTACAGAGACAAAGAAACAGAAGTTGGCTTCACAAAGATGAAAGACGGGCAAAC
>SSNR01000007.1:3150827-3232907 GCA_006937965.1 Callopanchax toddi | reverse complement strand
AAAGCCCAAAACTTTCCAGCAATATAACTATAGACTAATAGCAACTGTACACTGTATTGTGTTGCCTCTCTTTTGGTTTGGGTGTTTTAGTCCTCATGAACTATCCAATATGATAACTTTAAATATGTTACAAAATACCATAATTGCTAGATATAATAAACATTGTTTTTTATGTTGATGCTATTGAAAAATACCTCTGATCAATGCAGTGTAAACAGAAATGTATAAAATCAGTAAACTCAAATATGAATTGACATTATTGTTCCTAATGATGATAAAAATATCTTTAAATTTGATTATCAGTAAATTTATTTCATGAGATTCAACAAAAGTATATATATATTTTTATTTAAAGCACTTGCTATAATTATATTTTATAAATTCATGTAGGTCAATTTGGCTTGAATGCATGCATTCAGGTCCTGGTGTAGACAATGGGGGAACTTTTGTTATGAGAATTTGTTGAAATCACTGTTTTCAGTTAGAATCCCTGGTTTTAAGAAGCAGCTCTCAGCTCACAGAGCGTGTTCACACCTGTGCTTTACAGTTTTGGCTCAAATAGCCAAATAAAATAGGAAAATTGCTGCAGATGTGAAGCCATACTCTGCTTTTTATTATAGGATTCTGGTATGACGTGAACGGTCTGATATTTAACATTACCTGCCATTGTCTTCTGTTTTATAAAGTATATGTAAATACACTATATGGATATTATTCTAGATTACCTTGTGTAAAACTCACTAAACTCTATTGAAAAGTAATTGGCTGTCAAATGTATCTCGCGCGATTTTTCGCGAACGAGAACACAAACGGAAGTAAATACTCAAAGACGAAACAGCCTTTTTAAAACGTGGATGCGACTTAATTTTAACGATTTAAAATCAACCACAAATGTCAGAGTCAGTATATTTAACGCGGTAAAGTAATTTATTAGCTCCATGTTTATTTTGATGGCAAACGCAAAGTTCGACGAATTGTGCTGTGCGTTTTTTGGCCTAGAAATACAGATGCTAAGCTAATCAGCGTATATCAATGGTATTATCGCGGGAATTCGGCTAACTGCGATTTAGCATCCGAGCACTGCTGAGTCCCTGTGCTGAAGCGGAAAGTTTTTCCAGTTTTTGTAGGTTATTCCTTTAAATTAATAAGCAGCGTCGACCCCTTCAACTCTGGCCGTGGTGGAGGGAAAGTTCGGCTGGATTTAAGATGATAATTGAAAACCTTGACGCTTTGAAAACATGGCTGTCTGAAACCCTTGAGCCCATGTAAGTGTACTACTTAGCATTAGCCACGCCGTGCTCAATACGACTCTGCATTTTAACTTTTCTCTGAAAAGCATGAATTCTCATTCTATTGTGAAAACTTATATCACATTCAGGGTAGTTTTTGCATTTATCATAAGTTAAAATATTTCCAACTTTCCCAACATGCTTTGTTGCTGTTTCGACGTTCACGTGTGTGACATATGGACTTTTATTCGTCTTTTCATATTCAGATGTGATGCTGACCCGTCTGCACTCGCTAAGTATGTTGTTGCTCTGGTGAAGAAGGACAAAAGCGAAAAGGAACTTAAAGCCTTGTGTATTGATCAATTGGATGTTTTTCTTCAAAAGGGTAATTTTTGTATGCTTTTGCACATATCACTTTGTCATATTGCGTTATCCATTTATAAATGAAACATTCACATGATTGTCACTTTTACATCTTTTCAGAGACCCAGCTGTTTGTGGACAAGTTGTTTGAATCAATTAATAATAAAAGCTACCTCCCTCAGTCAGAGCAACCACCACCACCACCACTGGTCAAAGTCGAAAAGGAAGAGCAGAAGAAGGATGAGGTAGTTATTTTTGTCACAATATAAGTTGTAAACACTTGAAACTTAAATGGTAGTTTAGCCAAATTGGCAAAATTGCATTTCAGCAGGAATAAAGACTAGTAGTTTGACAGCACCTACATGAGGCATTACCCTTTGCTTCATTCATCGTTCCATCTAATTTGAATGACAAATATGGCACATTTACAGTGGTTTTTCTTCGCTGTGCTTTGTGTCTGAATGAAACTGAGCAACATTAATTAAAAGGATTTTGTATATTTTCTAAATAATACTTCATCAGATTAATAAAAGATTAGAAAAGATGTTAATTTTATTCATTTTATCACTGAAAATGAATCTTTTTAAATTCTATTTATACATCACTTGTTAGGTTTTATTTGTTTATTTTTGTGCAGGTACATTCAAGTCGTGAAGAAGAACGAGACAAGAAGTTTTCCAGACGAATGACTCATAGCCCTCCACAACAAAGCTCTCGCTATCCAAGAGATGTCAGGTGGTGGAGCGGATTTGTGTTCTGTTCTTTAACACTTTGTTTGAAGCACTGTTCAATTTTTGCTTATTGCTTTGTGTTTATTCACACTTTTAGGAGAGGGGATGACCGTAAGAGAGACGATCGCTCCAGGAAGAGAGATTATGATCGCAACCCACCTAGGAGGGACTCGTACCGTGATCGCTACAATCGCAGGAGAGGCCGCAGTTACAGCCATAGCCGCAGCCGTAGCCGAAGTTGGAGCAAGGAGCGTATTCGGGACCGTGACAGGGAGAGGGACAGAGATAGGGATAGAGACAGAGATCGTAGCAGGAGCCGGTCCCTCAGCAGAACACGGTCTAGAAGCAGGAGTCGAGGTAAAGATCAGGTTAACGTCAACTTTAAACACGAGCTATCTACATGTTTGTGTGTATGTGTTAATTCACATTTGAAGATGATGCCCTAGTTTCCAGACATATAGTTGTTAAATTGCTTTATTTTTTGAGCAATATATAATTGATATTGGTTAATAAGTATTTATATTTTCATGAATTAAATTGCTGAAGTAGCATGTAGACAGTGCAGACCCAATTATGACATTTAAAGACCAAATTCATTAAAAAAAACATGTCAGGCTTGTGTATTTTCGTCTGTCTTAACACATTTAAACTTCTTGTGAGTGATATTCTTTTATTCACAGCTTCTCCTGTTTTTCCACAGAGCGAGATACTGGAAAGCTGAAGTATGATCATGAGCGAGCTGACAGGTCAGACGGCGGTGATGTCTACACCCCAGCAGCGCTCGTTTCCTCTGCAACAACATCACATTTCCCTGTGCCAACACTCAGCAGCAGCATTACAGTTATTGCCCCCACGCATCATCATGGCAGCAACACCAATGAGAGCTGGTCAGATTTTCACCCAGAGCCTCCTGTGGATCGTGGTCCGTTTAATAGGGGGCCGCCCCCTCAACAGAGGAAGAGATGCCGGGACTACGATGGTAAGATAAGCTAATTATTTTCTTTCACTTTTAAAGCTTCTTTTCTGTGATTGGAATCAGTTTGATGCTCTGCTGTCTTTTACAGAGAAGGGTTTCTGCATGCGAGGGGACATGTGTCCTTTCGATCACGGGAGTGATCCGGTCGTAGTAGAGGAGGTCAATCTGCCTGGTATCCTGCCCTTTCAGCCTCCACCGATTCAAGGTGTGGACCAGCCACCACCTCCTGGCCTTCCACCACCACCCCCTCTCTTAACCCCTCCACCTGTAAATCTTCGGCCCCCCGTTCCTCCTCCTGTTGCCCTCCCACCCAGTCTACCACCTGTTGCAGGTAAGAATTTGGTTGTTGCTTAGAATTTTGTTTAATCTCTAGGTTCAGGATTATTATTTTTACTTTGCCAAATGTGTTGGAAATATGTTGGGTTGATTGTCAAAAACATTATTTAATTATTTTATATGGTATTTAAACTGTTAGAAGGTCTTAAAGGTGTGGTTTACTCATTTATTTAAAACATTTGCAGTGTTCTCTAGTGTAAATCAATGCCTTATGAGTCATTTTTATAAAGAAAAAAGCTATAATGCTTCTATTCTCTGATGCAGAAGTTTGCTGATGCAGAGGTGTGCTGGAAACAGCAGGTTTCCTCATTATTATTAATGATATGCACAACCCTCACTTCTGATTGGATAACAGAAACGTCACTACTCTCCCCTTATTCAGATCACATCAAAATGTTGGATCCCGACTCCAAGGATGAAGGAGAAATTTTAGAGGAAGCGCTTTCTCAGCATTTGTCAATGAATGTTTCAGAATGGTAATACCTACATGTGAATTTTCTCCTAAAAGAGCAGAAAGTTAGTGGTATTCCTCATCTTCAACTTACAATGAGCACTGTGAAAGGAACCTGCTGTGACACCCGAACTGGGGCAAAAGCAGACCGTAGGACATTAGCATGTGTGACTAACCACAAAGATTAACTGCTAATATTGCAGCAAATATATGTTACATACTTATCCAACTGCTGCTCCAAGAGGCTCTCTCCTCTTAGCTGCTAAAAAAAAAGCATTCCTATAGGAAAATTTTAAAAATTGACGCCTGCCTGGGACTCAAACCCAGATCTCTCACGTTAGAGGCGGTGTCTTAAACCACTATGTCACGGTTCAGTTTTTATGATTTTGTTCTGTTTCTATACATGAACATTACATGTCACGTAAGTAAAGATTGCAAAAAATCTGCATCGCTTACGGATCAATTCACTTTAAGAATATTCTTGCATGTAAATTTAAATAAAATCATATATTTTTTACTGGCCAGTGGGGCTCCCAGACCACACCAGGCCCCTAGGCTCAAGCCACATCTAGCCTGTGCATTTTTTCTTTAATCCAGGCCTGCCTGTGGTGTGAGCGCGAGCCAAGATGGGCGAGACCATATATGCAAATTCGCAGTGGGACATAGTTCTACAAGGTTTTTCAAATCCTAGCGTTTCAACCTCTATTTTCTATATGAATCTAAAGCTGGAGATACATGTAGAAGACTGCTTTCATGTTCAGCCTGCATGAAAAGCTCAGTGACCAATATTAATCAGAATAATTATGAAAAAATGTAGGTTTTTTTTAGTAAACCACACCTTAAATTTGGGTTTCTTATGTGAATAAATTAATACTGGATTAAAAAAGAAACGATGATTATTTAGACATTTCTGGACTTTTCAGAAAGTTGTTGTTCTGCAGGTACAAATGTATGCTCTTAAAGTGAACTCTAGTTTTGTGGGACAAAATGTTTTTTTAATCACATAAAGGCCTGTTTGATTGATCAGAATGCCCAAACATTTTATTAAACTGAAAAATAATGTGCTTTTAAAGAAACACAATGTGGACAAATGCCTTTTTGGTGATGGATCAGATTGATAATCCAAAAAAGTTGATCTCAGATATTTTGGGAATAAATAGACTGAAGCAGAGCTGTGAAAATAATGCACAGCTTCTAGGTCAGAGCTAGAACTTTTGCTCAGACTTGGTGTTCTATGAGATCTTTCATTATCTCTGAATTCCTGTGAGACAGGTCCTCCTCCTCCACTTCCTCCACTTCAACCTGCAGGCATGGACGCTCCTCCTAATTCCATCACCAGCTCTGTTCCCACCATCGTCACGTCTGGGATTCGCTCATCACTCCCTCAAGCCTCAGTTCCACTCTTCACTCCTGGTATTTTGCATGTAGCCTCTAAAACAAACAGCTGTATTTTACATAAATAAATCAGGTGTTATACTTTGTTTAATTGTGATTTAAAAGTGTTTTATATCTTCTGATCAGACCGCTATGACACCGATGTGTACAACCCAGAGGCTCCCAGCATCACTAGCACACCGAGGCCGATTTACCGCCACCGGGTCAACGCCCAGAGACCCAACCTGATTGGCCTGACCATGGGGGAGGTCGACCAGCCACCGAGAGGTAAGGCTCATACAAATCATCTGAACTTTGAATCAGTTTAAATCAGGGTGTGGTCTGTTTTTGTTTACTGGTTTTCAGTACATGACAGCGGTTTTGTTTTGTGTATTTAAGAATTGAGCGCTTCTAATTTGATTTGTAAAACCACGTGAGTCCGTCTGTGTTTGTTCTGCTCCAGACAAGATTCCCAACAACAGTATGAGAATCGTAATGGAATCCGAATCAAGAAAACGACCAGCTCCCTCCCATGATGCTGGCCTTCCACCCAAGAAACCCTGGTTTGACAAGTAAGTACTTAAAAAAAAAAAATGCATCAGTATGCTGGTTCTAAAGCATGATTTTAGAGCACTGAATGTCTTCTCTCTACTCAGGCACAGCTTTAACAAACCAAACCACCAGGGCTACCACAAAAGAGCTCAGTTCTCTCTCAATGCAAAGCTGCTTGTTCGGCAGATTCCCCCCGAGCTCAACAACATCAGCAAACTCAATGAGCATTTCAGCAAGTTTGGCACTATCGTCAACCTGCAGGTTAGTCCCTTTGTGATGTTGTAGTTATTTGGTTGGTAGTCACATAGATGCACTTGTATTTCCCCTTTTGCATCAGCTTTCTTTCTGTTATGCATAGAAGGAAAAAAAAACCATCTGTAACGAGTCTTCTCTTTTGCAGTTTTGAAAAATGTTAGAATATAACCAGAGTTCAGACTGGGTCCTCTTCAGAGGCTGAAAAGTCTCTGGTGCACTTCTACTGACTTCATCTGGCATTTGATAAACTTTGTCTGTAGGATGGTCAAAAGTTTCCTCTAAAAAAATACATAGTAATACTAACCATCAGAAAGTGGTAACAGATACACCCAGGAACAGTTTCTTCCCTATGAGGTGAAAATTATTTCGTCTTGTCTGTTTTGATAACATGTCAATGTTGTTGTAAGCTGACATTGATGTACAATCTGAGCCTTGCTTCTGACCTTTTTATAGGTGGCTTATCAAAATGACCCAGAGGGAGCACTGATACAGTTCGCCTCTCCAGATGAGGCCAAGCGGGCTATGCAGAGCACAGAAGCTGTTCTAAACAACCGCTTCATCAAGGTCCACTGGTTTCGTGATGATGGTAGTGATGGACAAGGCCAGTCACGGCCGCAACAGCACCCTCCGCCTCTGCATCAGCCAGCCATGGTAAACATCTGTTCAGCCACACAAGACAGTTTGAGAGTATAAATGAAGCAGTGGATATGAGACACATGGAGAGAGACGGACTTAGCTGTGGTAAAACATCAATACACTACTAGATTTTTATATGAGTCAATTTTACCTGCTGAATTGAGATGCAAGTTATTGAACATCGGAACTTAAAGGATAAATTAAATAAATTAAGATGGGCTTTTCCCTAAAAATCAACTTGAACCAGATACTAACTTGATAAATTTACAGCTTGTTTTGTTGATCTGTTGCTGGGGAACAAATGTAACAAGATCTTCAAGAGTATCTTTGATCAGTTCCAGAGTTAGACATCACACAAAAGCACTTTGTTTCCTCTTGGCTCTCATTTTTGCACTTAGAAAAAAACGTTACCTGAATACCATTTCTGTCTCCGTTTTCATTTACAATACAAAGGACTCCTTCACTCAGTCATTTAATATGTACCTTAAAATTCCAACAACAAAAAAAAAATCTGGAAATCAAACAAAAGTCTTCTAAAACACAGCCGACCTTTTGTGTTTTCAGCAGCCTTCAGCCACTTCTCTGAAGCAGTCTGTGAAGGATCGCCTCGGACCTCTGGTGCCTCCAAACTCAGAGCCCTCCCAGGATTCCAGTGTAGCCTCTCAGGTACATGTGGATGGTTTTGAAGTAGATGTGCTTTATTGTATTTACATGTTAAAATTGACACGCAGAGATTGTAAACCTTTATTTTTTTTCCTTCTGCTTTCAGAATGCTTCAAAGGTGTCTGTAAAAGATCGTCTGGGATTCTCAGGCAAACCAGCAGCTTCTGTTGAAAAGGTGAGTATCATCTTTGTTCAGAAAAAAAGTATCACTTTCAAGTTTGTGCAGACTTTATGTGTTATGTGTCTTTCCCCCCTCTCAGGTGTTTTCTACATCCACGGGCCTCACAAAGACTGTCTACAATCCTGCTGCACTGAAGGCAGTCCAGAGGACCTCGGAGGAAGCCTTGAAGAAGAAACAGGTGAGACTTGAATGAATTGGTTGGAAAGAGGAGTGGAAGGATCCAGTTGTATGAAGGAAGCCTCAAACCATTTTGACTGTGTTTCTGATCGGGCTCACAGGAAGCTCTAAAACTACAGCAGGATGTGAGGAAGAAAAAGCAAGAAATATTGGAGAAGCACATTGAGACACAGAAGGTAAGACTGTTTTAAAATAATAATGTTTTTAAAAGTGTTAGATGGATCTCTTCAGGGGAGCTCCTGGTAGTTCCAGAGGAGTCAGTTTACTGAAATGTTTGAAAACTTGTGAAGTGTAATGTGTCGTTTTGGAGACAAAACTCCGTAATGAAGTCCCTTGAACAGCCAGTGGGTTTTGTGCTGATTGATTTGTTTTTAAGTTCATATTTAACTACGAGCTTTTAGTCATTCTCCAACTCTTCTCTTTGGAGGGAGTGCAAAAAGCAGCTATTTTATTTTGTCTTCCTGCATCAATCTGCTGCAGCTCCTGATATCCAAACTTGAGAAGAACAAAGCGATGAAGGCAGAAGATAAGGCCAAGATCATGGAAACTTTGAGCACATTAACGAAAAGCATCACCAAACTGCAGGAGGAGATAAAGGGAATCTCATGCTGCAGCAACCTACTAAGGACCGCCAAAAGCAAGGCACAGGTCAGGGTTTCTCTCAGCTGCTCAACAAATGCTCATTTTCTTGATATAGACTCAAAAAGTTTACATTTATCTTAGTTTTGACAGAAAATTGGTTGTTTTTGCCTCCTGCTGTAATAATAGCTGCTCACCCAGCTTACATTAGTTGTATTTACCGTTAACCTGAATCTTCTTTATTGGACTACATGAGTCTCTAACTAGCTTTCATTCACAGGCTCAGAAGGAGCTGCTGGATGCAGAGCTGGACCTGTACCAGAAGACTCAGACTGGAGAAGATACTGCTTTGTTGAAAAGCAAGTACACCCAGCTCCAAATTGAGGTACTGAACTAAACCTGAAAAAGACTTGTTTATTAACTTATCAGGTGTAAAAGAGTCCTGGGTCGCAGCCACTTGGGGGCGCTGTGGTTTACATAAAATGAAGGGATCTGTTTACTTTCTGTGACATTTGATTTTGTGTTTATTTGCTTAGCAGATGCTTTTTACCAAAGGGTCTTACAACAATTAACCTATTAGGCATGTTTTTGTCTGTGGGGGGGAAGCCTGAGTACTCGGAGGAGACCCATGTGTGTGTGGGGAGAACGTGCTGACTCCACACAAAAAGGCTGTGGCCGGGAATTGAACCTGTGACCTTTTTGCTGCGAGTGCTACCAACACCACCACCATGCAGCCAAGCAGCATTTGAGTGTGTAATGTGCTCTGTTTGCCTTTCAGGCAGCTAAAAGGGGACTCCTTTTACCAGGACGAGGGCGGGGTGTCCACGGTCGGGGTCGAGGTGCCGTCCGATCCCGGGGACGGGGCTCCAGGGGTCGGGGAAGAGGTGTGCCAATGCACGCAGTTGTAGACCATCGACCTCGAGCACTGGAAATATCTGGTTTTAGTGATGCTGACCGCGTAGACTTGCTGCCACACTTTGCTGTAAGTCAGCCTTAAACTGCACTCAAATTTGACCTGTAAAAAGAGTGGAAAAGAACAATATTTTTAAAAACTGTTACAAATAATGAAACTAATGTATGTTAAACTTTTAGATTGTAACTTCCTACAAGCTATCTTTAACATTTATTTTCATGACTTTTAATAGTTGTAGTCTGATTGACCAAGATATTTTGTTTTTTTTTTGTAAATTTGAAGCAATTTGGAGAGATTGAAGATTGCCAGATTGATGAGAAGAACCTCTCTGCGGTCATCACATACAAGACGAGAGCGGAGGCAGAACTGGTGAGGGTTTCTTTTTCTGTGCAGACTCTGGTTGAACTTCCTGACTCCCCTTACCCCTGCTGATGGGTTGTTTTTGGTCCACCTGTAGGCGGCTCTTCGTAGTGTGAGATTCAACAACCAGACTCTGCGCCTGGCCTGGCATAAACCTGCACCGATCATCAGTACAGCCGACACTGAGGAAGAAGAGCCACCTGAGGAGGAGGTTTGTGGATGTTTTTAGTTTGCTACACCTTCACCTGTAGGTTATTTGATGTTTTTCATGAATATTTGCATAGAAAGCACTATTTAGATTATCTCTTTAAGATATACAGTAAAGCTAATGAAATCTACATTTTTTTCTGTTTTATCAAAGAACACTAGAGGGAGCCGTTGCACATTAAAGGGATAAATGTGGCTTTATGTGGATTTTGCGTGAACTCTTGTACTTTTATTAACCGTTGATGGTTATCTCGTTTTGAGAATTTAGTTTGAACCTTTTTAAATTGATGCAGTAAAAACTCTAAACTAGTGCTGTCAGATTTAACGCGTTAATTAATTTGGAAGACATAACGCGTTAAAAAAAATTAACGAAATTAACGCATCTTGTGTTTGAAGCGAGGCGGAGCGCTTGTCAGCATCAGATTTCCTGCAGCTCCCGTCGCAGCCCGTGTCCTCCCTCCCACTCGCTTCTCAGATCTCATCAGTTCACTCTCTTCACCGGTCTCCCCGGTAAACGAACTCAACTCTCCGCTCCTTCCACCGTGAAAACCGAAAGTAATCGGCGGTGAAACTGGACGGTCTCACGCCTTTAAGGTTTATTCCTGCTCCTCCTCCGCCGTACGGTCCGGTTCGGTTCAGTTCAGCAGTGAGCAGGTGTTACGGGTCCAGTAGTCCCGGTCTTACACCGAGGTCCGAGCGGACGGAGGTGTCAGTTCGGCTCAGTACAAGAAACCCAGACCCTACCTCTATCTGAAAAGTAAAACCAGTACCGGACCGAGGTGATCCCATTCCCACACTAGTCTTTAAACAACAGAGACCTGAGTGACTCGGACCCCTCATTGAAAACGAGGCAGACCGTGGGTCAGTTTGAACACTGCAAAAAATGATTCTCTCATAGAGTTTCCACATGTTGGAAATCTTTTATTATTATTTTAAAACAATACCCTTCTGAAATTGTACATAAAATAAACAAATAGATTTATAAAGTACTGTATTTAGGGTCTGTCCAGTTTTAGTCAGGAATTTTTGTTTTTCAAAAGTTTTGAACTGAAATGCAATTTAAATGCATTTTTTCATAAATTATAAAAGCTTTAAAAATGATTTTTAAAAACATTTTGGCATATTTCATGGATGGACATTGTAAACTGCATGTAATTTATTTTTTCTGAAAAGAAGCAATTAATGCGATTAATCGCGATTAATTTCTTTCAAGTTTGCGATTAATTAGTTAATTTATTTTAATCGATTGACAGCACTACTCTAAACACATTAATTTGTTCTCTGTTACCAACTTTTCAATCATCTTTGATAATTATTTTTTTTAATTATCATCATCAGTATCCAGATGAGCCACTGAGTGACGATGCATTGCTACAAGATGATGATGAGGAAGATGACGACAATGAGCCGCGTCCCTGGCGCAGATGAAACCCAGTCAGAGGCTCTCCACTGGTTGAACTGGTGTGGACAACGAGCAGCAATCCAGCAACTTTATCCAGTGCTTGTTTCTAAATCAGCAAGGCATATTTTACTTTGTCTAGACTTCCTATCATTTCTCTAACACGTGTGTAACAGGCAGAACAACGTTGTGCAGTTTGTTTAATTTTAATATGTAAACCAGATGCAACATTGCTGAAATTTTTAATCCTCTTAATTGTAGTTTTTTTTTTTTTTAAGTTTGTATGAAAATGTCAAATGCTGATCACTCAAAGACACCTTTGTTGAGCTCTCAGTTAAAAGAAAACTGTGTTGTAATTTAATTGTACAAAAAATAAAGAATTGAAATGGTCTGAAAACATCCTGCCAAAAAAAAAAAAAGATAAAATGAAAAAATGATGGCAGTGAAAAAACAAAAAACAAATGCTCATTAAAAGAGCAGAAAAAGACCATTTCAAAAACAAAAAAACCTTCATTTTCACTGAAAGAGCAAACTTCCTAAAAAGAGTCATCCTTTTTTTTTTGTTTTACCTATGGACTGGTAAGGTAACCAAATCACTAGCAATTTAAGGTATGGCAATACTAGCACATATGTTTTGCTAAATGTAGGTTATCCTGACCAACTAACATTTTTTCTTGTTTGTTCCAGAGCTGTCAGTGTCCTCCAGCTACAGGACGTCTCTGTTCAAGAAACTTCTTCTTTCTTCACTACATTGTTTAACATGTCTGATTCTATGATTTTACACTCAAGTGGTTCTGTAAAAGAAATACAATATTTTTCTACAAATTTGTGATCTTGTTTGCTTCTTTTATCATAAGTTACCTATCCTACATGTGCAGATGAGCAAAACTCAGGAAAACCTTAGAAACTTTGTAGCAGCTGAAAAGTGTAGTTGTAAATGAAAAATGTAAAACTCACTTGGATTTGAACTATCTACTAAAAGTTGTTAGTAACGCATCAACATGGTGCAAAAATATTGAAATGGTATGATAAACTGGAAAAGTGCTGTTTTATATACTACTGAATCCTTTAAACCTAATAGAATATAATGGCAGTTGAAGGTGGTTTGGTTAATTTCCCTTAAGAGGCTGAAGTAATATTAGAGGTTTACTGTGAACTATCTAAAAGGAAATTTTCATTTTTTTTTTACATTTTGTACATATTGAGTGGTCAGCAAATTCAGAGAAGTCTTCAAAAAACAAACAAGTTGCCTCTGGACCTGTAGGAGGTGCTGTGTTAAAAACAAATGAAATGTTCATATAAACACAAGTGGAGGTGGTGGGGGAGATGGGTTTTGTCACAATGTCCACTCTGATAACTCAGAGGTTTGATCAACCTCTACATAGAGGACATGGTGTGAGCTCTTTTTCACCTTGATATTTAAATGTAACCAATATATAAGCACATTAAGGATCAACGTATTTTTGTTATGTTACAAAATATATCAACACAAAGATTTAATCAAATTGGAGATATATATTTAAAACCCTGCATAATTAAACTGAACACTGCTGGCATCCATGGGTTTATACATTAAAAATGTTCCATGACCTTTTAGAAATGTGGTTGTTTTATTCTTGGTTGACAAAGATTTTTTAAAAAATTGCACTCAAGCTCAAGCTAAGACACCTAAATACAGATAAACACTATTTTTACACCCACTCTTCTGTTAATTTATTTTTTGTGTTGCCATCTAGTGCCCATTTTACACGTCACGGAAACTGAATCTGAATGTGGGCATTTGGCTTAAAAAAGGAAAGGGGAAAGGACCCCCACAATCCCTCAGCCTCAAATGAGAAAGAACAAATAACCCAATCAGTGTTCACCAGTTTATTGTTTGTTGCCCTCACCCCCCACCCCTGGTGCCTGTCAGGCTTCTAGAGATAATTGTGAGAAATCAGATTTACTCTCCTAAAATATCTGTTGTTTATCATCTTAACCCCTTTTGCTGCACCAAAAACCACTTTCTCCTCATCTCTTCCTTTCTAGTCAGTCAGTGAGTGTGTGTGTGTGTGTGTGTGTGTGTGTGTGTGTGTGTGTGTGTGTGTGTGTGTGAGGGGTGGTTAAATGCCCCCTCCTGTCGTCTCATTTACCTACTGCGGTGCCACCAAAACTCAGGCGAGTGTAAATTTGGTTGAACAAGCTGCTGCAATTTTACCTGCAGCTCAAGCAAGACCCTGAGGATTTATTCTGTTAAGAAACAAGCTCTCTAATTCCTGAGGTTTTTTTTGGTAATTGTTTGATGATCAGCTGCATGAATACATACAGATTTATGATTGTGTCTCATTTCATCTGCAAAGTGGAATTTTGACCAGCATGCTGGAATCTCAGATCCTGGCCACCCTTTGTGTCTCAGTGGGCAGAAAGTGTGTCTGTGCTCTGCTTGAGCTCTAAAAATATGGGATAACAAGTTTACAGCCTCTGTGTCATCAATTATAGACATCCCTACTTTCTGATTTGTGTCATGGAGACAAATGGTATGGAGTTTTTGGAACGAGCTGCCACGATGCAGCACTTTTGATTTTTTTTTTCTTTCTTCATCTTTTGTGTATGGACTTGGCAGATGAACTGCTGTAAATAAAAAAAAAGAGATAAATGTTTTCAAAGTCTTGTGTATGCTCAAAGATTTGTTGTTTGTCAGTTTCTTTTGAAGCCCTCAGGGCCTCAAGAAGTCGGTCAAACAGATATGCAACAGAAAATGCAAAAACATTACACACTTGTAAATTTATTCAGATTCATTTAAATATTATTGCTGCATTTTCATAACAAAAAAACATGGCTTCATGACAATTAATCCAATTACTTCTTAACTGGATTTGCATGTGCAAAAGTCACCTTGATGGATGGATGCAAACTATATCTTTTGGTCATTTTATGAACTGAAGATGAGGATCTGAGGAAGGTGTTTCTGATCAGAAATAGGTGATGACCCCTCCCAAACAGACGGCTCTTATACGCCTTGCCCCCGTTGCTACAATGCAGCTCTCTGTGAAGCTATTAATATTTTATGTGATCATGGGCCTCCATAAGCAAATTTCAGTCCCTAGCAAGTTGAGCCAAAGCATGATTAATTTAGTATTTATACCCCAACAACCCTTTAAAAAACACAGGGCCCCCGGACACAAAGGAAGGCACCATTTGAAACAAAACCAGGAAACCTTAAATCACAATCAGCACAGTTATTCAGGATTATTTCAGTTTGGGGACATATTTGTTTTATTTTTATTTTTTTGAGTAACCAGGTGAAATCAGTGTAAATGTGAGGCTGACAGAAACAGAGACAAAACACTCTTGTTTCTCCTAAAACCCCTTCTGCATTTTTCTCAGTTTGTCTGGAAATACAGCTGAGTTAGGCTTTACAGAGCTCTTTAACCTTGTCCGGTGATGATAAAGTGCAGTGGCTCCGTGAGCAGAAGGCAGCGCAGTTATTGATGCAACTTATCTGTGTGGCTGACAACAGAAGCAAATACATTCACAAGTTTGAATATTCAGCTTTGTACTTTGCTTGTACTAAAATGTAGATTTTTTTTTAAAAAAGTCTAACGTTTAATCAAACCAAAAAACATTTGCATCAGTTTCTAAACAGTCAATCAATTGAACCAAATGAACATGTTCTATAAGAACACTCAGTGGGCATGTCAAATGCAGGTTTACAACATGTTTTTATTAAAGTCAATCACTGGTAAGGAGGACAAAAACAAGTACAACATTTATAATTTTAGTAGAGTCTTTAGTGCGTTTTGCTAAAGTTTAGCTGCAGGCACTTTAAATTCTCACACATGTGGTGATAGTGTCACTGTCTGCAGCTTTTCATTGCTGTGCATCTCAGCTGTTTGAAGCTTTAAAGATTTTATTTGTTATTTATGATTGAAAACATGTCATTTTTATTTTTGCAAAAGCAAATTTCATCTCGTTAATAGATCACAATTTATGTTAAGTTCTTCATTTAAAAAAAGATCAAAGATGCTTTTCAATAGTCCCTTTATTTTATTGCTAATAAACAACCCAAGTTATTCCCAAAAATCTCAACTTTGGGATTTTTCCATTCATCGAACATCATCCCAGACACTTGAGGACTGCATGAAGTTTTTGCATACATTTTTGTGCCCTTTTGTGTACAGTAGAGAAATGAATAATCACATTTTTAGCATGCCATGCTGCATCAAACTAATAGGGAACACATAACTAACTACCAAGGTGAAAGTCTGTGACTAAACACTACGAGTGACCTTCTGATGATTTCGCTGCAGCCCTCTGTGCAGCAGTGTATCTGTCAGAATCGAATTAGCCTGTAAACTAACGTGATCACGGTCCAGTTCAACTTCATTAAATATAATCTGTGTGTGGACAGCGCCGGTTGCAACAGGACCCTCCCTCTGTCTTCTCTCTTGCTATTGATTCCAACAGTGATTTGCAACGTGTAATCCAATGCTCTGTGACAGGCTGTAACTGAGGTTAAAGATGGCAATTTAATTATGTGTCAGAGGTCACATTAAAGTCTGACCCTTGACCGATTACCTCAGGACTTTGCTGATTGGCGATAACCTTGTGTTATTGTTTAAACTAATCAACATAACAGAGAAATGAGAGTACAAACAGAAGGACAATTAAAGAGAAATCAAGGCATCTCAAGAGGTCTGAAGTGAGAAATGGAGCATCCTGTTGCATATTGCTTAGTTTTAGATAACATCCTGCTGTTTGTACAGCCTTCATACTTCTGTGATTTATTAATATTATGTTGTTTATGTTTTCTGGTTGTAGTCAGTGAATGTGCTGTATTTATGAGTTTTTACTTCTTGGGGTCATAACATAATAAAAAAGGACAAACTGTCTCAAAATGATCACAATTTTATGACTTATATCATTAAAATACTTCCATAAAATTAAAGTAATTCTCATCAGCAAACAACAATTGATAAACAAATCAAAAACTCCTCTAATGAATACTTCTTTTATGATTGCATTTGTTATTTAGGAATCCAAAACTACTTGGTTAGATTGAGGAAATGGTTGTGATTGGCTTTAAAATAAACAACTAATCAGCTGAGTTTGATTGGTGCAGAAACACACGTTTATCTATTACAAAAAAATACTAAAAGCTTTTCTTTGTGTTGATTTCAGAAGCTAAAGGATGCCAATATAAAGGAAGAGTATGACACAAAGAGAACGAGGACAAACTGGTGAATCTACAGACAAATTGCTGAGCTAGATCTGTTACTAGTAAAGAATCTATCTGGCAAAATACCTTCAAAATAAAAGCAAAAAACAAAAACAGACTGTTTCCTTTGCAAACCAGTTTTTAACAGATTAAACCTACAAGATTTAACGTCTGAACCCATGATCTGTCGATTTTCTTTTCTTCTGATTCAAGCTGACCTTGTATAATCTCTAATAAACTTCAGGCTTATTGCTGCAACAAAAACATGAAAAGTATAAATCCCCTTCATCTGATTTGTTTGTTTTCAGAAAATTTGTTAGAAATCTTAAATGTCCTTCAACTTGATTTAATAACTTATATAACTTGTATAACTTATAACTATAATAATTAGTTAGCTTGTAGTTATATAATTATAATAACTTACAGTATATAACTTAAATAACTTCAATATTATATTGATTAGGGAACCCAGTTCAAGATGACCACCATGCACAACCAACTTTAGAAAACACAAAAATGTCCACAACTCAGTCAGTTTTACACATTTTGAGCTGAAATAGATTGTGGTGTTAGCTGATTCATCCTCATCACATACTCCAACAGGTCCAGTGAGATCTCCTCTTTTAAGGTATCAAGAATAATAGTTATTTTAAAGATTTGTCCAAACCACTGTAATTCCACCATTTATCAGTGTGATCTAGGGCTGGTGGTGGCTCAGTTGTAGCACTGTTGCCTCGCAGCAAGGAGGTCATGGATTTGCTTCCAGGCTCTGGAGTTTGCATGTTCTTCTCATGCATGTGTGGGTTTTCTCTCCAGCTTCCTCCCACAGACCAAACACATGAATGTTGGGTTAGTTGGCGACTTTAAATTGTCCCTAGGTGTGAGTGGGTGTGTGACTGGTTGTTTGCCTCGTTCGTCTCTGTGTGGCCCTGTGATGGACGGGCGACCCGTCCAGGGTCTCTGGAGTTAGGCGCCAGCTTCCCATGACCCTCAGTGGAGGATGAAGCGGTTAAGAAAATGGATGGAAGTTGATCTTAGTTTAAACCTCTGGAATCCTAGTTCTTTAATTTTTGATAAACCCCAGAATGATCCTCAATGAAACTTTAAAATAAGGACCTGCTTTGATTGTAAAATTTGGACATGTGAAATAACAGAGATGTTAATATTTAGGTCTGTTTTTTTCATCCACTTCAGTCCAATTAATGGACCACCAACAATGACTAACTGAGTCATTGTTACACGGCTGATGAAACTCCTTATCATTATTATTTTGGATTACATGAATGTGACTCTGACTTGTTTATGATGCCTAAATGAAAACAGAGTTGTGTCGTGTCACAAGGCTATAGGTACAAGCACCATCTAACATGTCGGTAGGCAGCCACATATGCAAATGATGGGGCAATTGTAGATATACAAATATGTACCCGTGGCTGGCGCCACCTAATGGCCTCCCTCCCTCCCTCTCTCTAGCTCAATGGCTCATTTAGATATCTGCTTGGTTTATTATGTGAATAAGTCACGCCCGGCTTGTTACAACCCTCTGGGTTCCTGTTTCTGCTGTGTAGCTGAGATGTGTGGTGCTCAATTAGGCTGCCTGCCTGGCAGAGTTAACCCTTTGTGGCTGGATATAAGCTGTTTATTTTTCCTTAGCCAGATGGGGTAGTAGTGTGTGTGTTTTAATATATATATATATATATATGTGTGTGTGTGTGTGTGTGTGTGTGTGTGTGGTAGGGTGGGGGGGCTTTCAAGCATGAGATCAAAAGATCAATCCTAATACAGTGCTACCAGGCTGACCTCTCAAATGTAATAAAGGCGCCATCTTTCACCCTTGGGTCCAATTCAGAGCCTCCCACCCCATGAACAAACCTGGTATCTTTAAATTAGCTGACTTGCTTGCCCTGCAGGTAATTGCATTAGTTTATCAATGTTCAACACAATTTATTACTTACTCCTGCACCAGAAGAATCCCAGTGTTAATGTCTTCTGCGAGGGGACAGGCGAGTGTGTGTTTGTGTTGCAAATAAAGAAGAATAAACACGATGACACCAGGAAGTGAAATCACAGTTTTTATTGCCACTGGTTGGTTTCAGTCATACATGTATGTTCTTATTACTGGGGGGATGTGGTAGTTAGACCAAATTAAAGTCTTACATTTATTTCTACATTCATGTACATTTATATGCAGAATCAAATTTATTTATTGGTGACCTTGCTGCATGCCTTTGAGGTGTCAGATCAGCCCCCTTTGTTTTACCACAACTCTTCTCTAATCCTTCATGGCCGTTACAGCTCCAGTGTTAGTTTTAAAACTTTATATGACAGCAGACTTATTTGCTTTAATAGGTGCTTAAATCAAATTGTCTTTCATTACACTAAAAACAATATTACTGTCTGTACTTTTCAATAGAGTTCTGTTGCTAGAGGCTGCTGCTTGCCTCCCTCACATCTGTATGCATTATGGATCTGTCTGAGGTAATAAACAGAGCCTGCTCTTATTCCTGCTTCCTGGTATCATTATTCCTTGCCCCTCAGATGGATTATGGCCCACTATGCAACATGTAGATGAGTGGCGCTCCTCTGATTGCCTTATGGCCATCAGGCTTTGCATATTTACTGCCCATGAATCACAGTGCGCAGAAAGCCCACAGAAACACATTCTGATCTTCCTCCCTCCTCCTCCTCTTCTCACCCTCTGCTCTGTTTTACATTTTCTCTGTCACTGAGTCTTTTTATTCTCTGTTCTTTTTCCCCTCCGCCGTCTTTCTCTCACTGCTTCTCCCACTTTTCTTTCATTGTCTGTCTTTCCCCGCGCCTTGATCCTGCTCTATGCATTCCCAGCTGCTTAATTAAAGCATGCATTATTGATACAGCTATATCTTTGTCCATCCTTCTTCCCCGTTCATATGACTGCTACATTAAGTGCAAATTGTTCCGCTGTAATTCCCTTTTAATGTTTCTGTTATAATCAGTGTTTCTGGTGTGCAAAGGGAAGGACAGAAAAAGCGAGAGGGGATGCAACTCGGATCACAGGCTTTTACTGTAACTTACTGTTTGATGTGTGACTGGTCCCTGTAATTAGGCCTGTTTTGCAAGTCAAATGTATATGGCACCAATCTGAAAAATATGGAATTAACAAAAGAAAGTTTGTCAGTTGAGCTTGAGCTGGTGGTTTTCACTGAGCCAGAAGCAAAAAGCCCCCAAACCAGCACGTTTTACTGTTTGTGTTTTGTTGATAGCAGCTTCCCATTGTCCTGCAAAAACGAAACATTGATTCCAAGGCCTGCAGGATTTTAAACATTCTCTAAAACAAGTTGACAATTTGTGGAATACAAAGACAAAAATCTCCCTTACTGTCAAAATAATGGAACACATTCACAGTAAACCAATGAAGTACACTTCAGTCATTAATGTGATCATAACTGCTCTGGATGTGAGAAAACTAAAGTCTGCAACATTTGTTCCTGATGCCTTTTGGAAACAACCTGGCCAGCTATTTAACCAAGTTTTAATAAAGTACCAAATATACAGAAACATTTTCTAAATGTGCAAACTGGTAACACTTTTATTTTATCACTGACTCTAAATGAGGGATGAGTAAGAACTGGTGTTTTGAAGGTTTAGGTTTAGCTGTGTTTTAGATCCAGGTGGAACCATAACTACTGAAAAAAGGTGGGTTTGAAGAGTTATATTTAGAGTTGAATTAGCTTTTATTTAAAGACTTTAAAATGCAGTACATCTGGAACACTGATTAAAATGAGGACAAATAGAAATAAAAATCCCATAATGTCTTGTGGGTAAGATTTGTTGACTTCTGAAATCTTTTTTAATTTACAGTCTATTGAAGTCAGAACAAAACAACAGTCATGCACTTTAAATGACTTCTCCCTTATTCACATCTGACACCAAAAGATTTTGTCCAAATGTTTATTTTATTATAATCTAAATTCATTAAATTACATATAAAGCCATATTTGTCATTCTTGGTTTGTTATAAATAAATCACATAATTTAAAATGAAACTATTTGCATTTATATAAAATGCCATTCTACATATTTTTTTCATCTGTGAACCACATTTTTGTTTTCCAGAGAAAAAAAAGTTCTATAATGTTCTTCAGAAAGTCTCCACTCATGTGAGAACATCTCAAGTGAATGTGGACGATCTGAATCTGCTGCCCTGTAACTCAGTTTAGATTAATTAGGCTGAACTTATTTTATACCTCCAATACTTTATGAAGCATTTTAAGTATAAATATTTTTACAAATTTCTTTGAAGCCAAATAAATTACATTTTTGTTCTGGAATCAGGTCATTTCTCTAACAAAAATCCAACTGCTACTTTTGTTACCAAGAATGACGCATTTACTCTAATTGATTAATGGTTAGAAACCCATCAGTTTTTACTTTTGGAATGAAGACATAGTCAACCTTTTTTAATGTCTTCAGATTATTTTAGCCAAATATTTACCAAATATGTCATAGTGTTTGTTTAAGCATTAAATTATATATTACAGCTAAACATAATAGAAAAAATATATTTGAACACATACAACAGGAAGGTGAGAACACTCTGGATCAATTACAACACCTGGTAAAAGTGTCTGAGGAATAGTTTTTATTTATATTGATGGTGTGTGATCAGTGACCAACATCTACAGTATATAGGCACCATTGAAGGTGGTCAGTAATGAGATCACCTTCTCAAGATCAAACAAACAATGTAATAAATCTCCTGTACATGATCATGCACCTACATACAAATCCACACACAACATCCTCAATATCAGCATCGACATGATGAAGTCACCTTCACCTCAGATGCCTCTCATTAATGCGAGTGACTGAATGAGGAATGTTTACAAGTTTTGTGACAAAATGTTCAGTAACCTTTAATTTGCAATAAACACAACACGCTTTGCACATTGAAGCATTAAGTTAAGATGATAAACTGATCTTTAGCATTAACATTTTTGTTTTATGATTACAAAAAAACTCTAACCTAAACACTCCCACCGAGCTGACGGGCTTTAGTTACAAATAACATTTTGAGCTGTTATTATTACAAATTCCTCTCACTTCTATTGTATCATTCATCAAATCCTAAACAAACCAAAGTGCTTAAATGGCTAAGGTCAATCGATAAATATAGCTGTTTTATATTTATTGGCGGAACGGATCAATTTGAAAGGTCATCAGACCTTGTGGAGTTTTCTGCAAAACAAACGTAACAATAATGTCCGTCAGCTTATGTTTATTGTCCCTGTCAGAGACACCCTCCTCCAACCATCATGTCTAATGAAACGGCGTTGATGCGTTAATATTTATCAGTCGTTGAGTGCTTGGTTCACCCTTATTGATCTGAGATGGCCGATTGGCTGGAGGGGTGCAGTAAACTGGGCAATTTAGAAACGACATCCTTCATTGTCGCATTATGGCTGCAGAATGAGACACTTAAAGGGCCGAATGATAAATAAAGGAAGCCAAATTTACCTGAGCAAAGAGGCAGCACCTGTCAATAAGACTGGTGCATGTTGTGCTCATGTTGTGATCATCAGGATAGGGATGATTTGGTGCAAGGTTATGTAAAAGTTTCAGGGACAGGACATTTCCTCATTGTGTCTTGGCTGTCTTCAATGAGACAGATGTTGCACTTGACTAATGGTTCATCAACCAAATCCTATCTCTGAGGTGGGCCTGCTCCACGCAGAGAGAACAGGGAAAGAGTGTGAGGGCCTCGTAATATCGTAAAACAGTGTTTAAATATTTTAATTTCATTTGTCACGGAAGCCCCTCCCTTGCAGTCCATTACCCTGACAACCATCCTTCATCAGCTGAATGAGTGCATTATTCATTAGCACTAATTATTTTCACATAATGTCTGCCCCGATATATTTAACCTCCACATTACGCCCAGGATAATGGCCTTGTAAAATTGAATTGTGGGAAAGAAGTGGAGTTGGAGAGCTCATTTAAAGAACATAAGAGGGAAGAAAAGGGAGTGAAGGAGGTTGCAGGAAGGGGTTTTGTGGTGGGGGGTGGTGGTGGTGGTGGGGTTTGACAGGAAGAGTGCTAAGCACTTTGGGACATGGAGCCCCAGAAGTGATGGGACATTTGTTCTTGTCTCATTTGCATGCTAAGAGAAGAGCCTGGAGTTTCTCTATTGGACTGACGAGATACCTAAAAGCCCGGTAGGTTGAAAGTGTCCTGGAGCGGTGAGTTAAGATTAGCCCTCTCTGACCTGACATATGACCTCAACCATTAATATATAAAAAGATGACCTGGGACAGCAGGGACAGGCAGAGGACAGCCGAGTCTTTACTCCATCACCTCACTTTCAACCCAATGCTCCTTTTCTGGACCTCACTTCCCCCCTTTTACTCCATCCTTCTCCTCTTTTCTTCCTTCTATCCACACTTACCTGCACCGACTGACTGGTGGATCCACACTCAGGATGATGAGAAGTACAGGCATTTGTTTTCATGTGCAGACAAACTTTTAAGCAATCTGAGAACACCAGAATATATTTCAGATTCACAGTCTTTTAAAAAGTAATTTGCTAAAAAGTATTATTTGCATATTAACAACTAAATTAACACCAAATCAAGAAGTTACTGCAGTAAGCAAGAACAAACCTACTGTACTATCATTCTCACACAAGTTAGAAGACAACTTGGAGCCAAACTTGAGCAAGCCAGATAAATCTTGACTGCATGAGCATGGATTATATCTGTGAGCACTAGAGCTTTTTTCAAATGGACTTATTGGGTAAGAATTTACAGGAAAAGAAACAAGAGACCAGAGAAAATGGTTTGCTTTTGTCAAGAAAAACAATATATAACCAAGAAAAAATCAGCCAAGGCCTACAGCCATAACAGTGACAGCTCTTGTTGTTCAATCTCATCCAGTTGCTCAAAATTTTTAAACAAAAGCTTAAAACAAAAATATGGGGAAAAAGTCATTGATCATCTTTTTAATCAAATATAAATAGTTTGAAAATCTGGAAACATCACTTACCTTTAATAACAGACTTGATCTGAAATATTTCAGTACATTTGATCTCAGTAACACACTGCACAATAAAACTAAACTTTATTGTTGTTTCGATCAAACAGGAGCACACTTTGCCGTCATCGTTCCTCCTCCAGATGATTTCCTGACTGATGTTGTGAGCAGTGACCACGCTCCTCTCCGGGCGATGTGACTGTGAATGGACTGCTTTATATGCTTGATGACGGGTAATTGGAGTTCATTCCGACTGGGAAAAAATATTATTCTGATGCTTTTCTGTGTTACGCCCAGAAGGCAGCGCTCTCTATGTGTAAAGTATCTGTCTCTCTGACACTTAGATTCGCCTTTTAAACATGACATTTTTCAAAACTGGCGTTTCTTCATGTGTTTTCTAGAGGCGACAAAATTGTTCTTTTCCATCTCGGTGGGAGTCATCATGTACTGTAAGTCTATAACTTCTCAAATACTACATTGTTTTTGATTTTCTGATGGTGAAATCGTTTTATGTTTTGTTCTAAATTTGTTTGATATAAAAGTTGTTCCTTTTGCTTTCCTAAATAAATGCTTTCCTTTAATATTTTGAGTCAAGTTCATCGGTCAAAGTGGGGAAAAGGCACGTTGTCCTTGACTGTCTTCCCAGTTGCAGGAAAAGGGAGGGTTCCAGAACTCATCTGCAAAGCAAAACAACAACAAAAGACATTTATCACACCTGTATGAATGTGATTTATACAGTATAAGGCACAGATCAAGATGACAGCAGCCTGATGGTTTGGTCATCAGCTGATAGTATTTTGGGGTGGGAGACTGAGGATTAATGTTGCACTGATTCCAGTTATCAAGTAGATGTGCTCATCTTTGAATAATTCCTTTGAATCACAGAAGCTTTCCAATTACAGCACTCTGGTGACTCGCAATGAACCTTTATCCATTCTGCAAATGAGCACGCTATCCCTAAATAATTTCCTCTACAAAGATGGTGCTATGCATTATGAAATATTCAGAACTCAATTTTCCGGCTCTATCAGTCTTTGGAAAGATCCATAATTACATGATAATCCACAATGTAATTCATTTTGGGTACTTTGGGAAACTGAGTTCTGCTCAGTGCAAAGTGTTTGATGCTCTGGTGAAATTGGATGAATACATTTTTATGATTTAAAAAAAAAATAATGTTTGAAAATCCAGTTTTCTTTTTGTTTTTTATGATTATAGAGATCTCCAGGGTCAATGGGAGAAGTCCAGTCTAATGTGATACTGTAGCTGATAAGTTGTTGAATGTTGTTGGACAATCATAGAGTACATAAAGGAACAGAGAGATGAGATTATTGTCAAATGAGCAGAATTACCACATTTATAATATTCCAGATGTGATGGGTTGATTTAAAAAATAAAAAGGGAATCATATCAGATCTTATTACATGGATATTTTAGCCAGTTTAAAGCATTTTGTGTGTGTAAAAGTTATAATTATCTTCCTCATTATTAGTAGTTTATTGAGTGGCCTCAGTTATATCCAAAAGGATTGATGAGCTAACAGCTAGTCCAAACAAGACCAAATCTTATCTTGCCAAAGCTCTGCAGCTCACTGCAGATCCTTCAAATATTATATTATATTCTATACCTTAGCTGTAAATTTCTCATACTTGAAACTCTCTTGTGCTTCACAAGTGTATTTATCACTAGAAGTAAAAATAATCTAAGTAATGTCTTAATGTGTCTGCCAACATTACCATGTCATGTGAAATTTATGGTGATAAAAAGGTTTATAAAACCAACATCAGCACACTGAATGTAGGTCTAAAAGTACTGCCCACTCACCCACACACAATCATGGTGTTTTCTTAAAGGTGTGGTTTACTGAAAAACAAATTTTCCATGTTTTTTTAAAATTGATATTGGTCACTCTGAGCTTTTCATGCAGGCTGAACATGAAAACAGTCTTCTACATGTATCTCCAGCTTTAGCTTCTTTTAGAAAATAGAGGTTGAAATGCTAGGATTTGAAAAATCTTGCAGATCTACGTCACACTGCGAATTTGCATTCATGGTCTCACCCATCTTTGCTCACGCCGCCCTACAGTGAGGCCCGGATTAATGCACAGGCTAGATATGGCTTGAACCTAGGGGACTCGTGGTCTGGGGGCCCCACTGGCCAGCGGCCAGTCCCGCTCCACCCACTGCTCCAATCCACTCTGATGGAGATTGTGAAAACTTTCTGTCCTTCTTTGTGGGTAAAGTCAACAAGGTTAGGTCCAGCATCCCTCCCTCAGTTTCCTCTCCGTCTGCTCTGACTCCAGCCCGGCCCGTTATCTTACATAGATTTACTCCCATCTCCTTACCTGAGCTAACCAAACTGGTTAACTCTGACAGTTTCTACCTGCCCCCTTGACATTTTACCATCATCTTTCTTTAAGACAGTTTTTCAGTCCATTGGTCCCAGCGTGCTCACAATAATCAATGCTTCACTGGTTTCTGGTCAGGTCCCTGCCTACTTTTAGAACGCTGTAATCCACCCACTGCTAAAGAAACCCAATCTTGACCCCTCCTTCTTTAATAGCTACAGACCGATCTCAACCGTTCATTTCCAAAATCTTGGAGAAGGTGGTGGTTAAACAACTCACAGCAGCCCTGGAAAAACTGAAATCTTTGACAGCTTTCAGTCAGGTTTTCGTAGAGCTCATTCAACTGAAACAGCTCTTCTCAGAGTCTCCAGCGACATCCTGACTTAAAATGATGCAGGTGAATGCTTTGTCCTGGTTCTGCTGGGCCTGACTGCAGCTTTCAACACCATCGACCACCACCTCCTACTCAAAAGATTGAGACACTGGGTGGGCCTGTCAGGTTCTGTGCTAGGATGGTTCACTTCCTATCTCTCTGACCGTTACTTCTCAGTGTCCGTCTCTAACCACAACTCATCTAACACCCCTCTCACACATACAGTAGAGTCCCACAAGGTTCTGTCCTGGGGCCCTTACTATTCCTTTTATGCCTGCTTCCCCTCCAGCACATCCTGAGCTTATTCAAAGGAATCTCATATCACCTGTACGCCGATGACATCCAGCTCTACATCTCCTTTAAGCCCCATGAGATGTCTAAACTACAGCTGCTGCAGACGTGTTTAGACTGTTAAAAACTGGATGGATGGCAACTTCCTACAACTGAATGTGTCAAAACCCAAAGTGGTACCAAATGGTACCCTCAAAAGGTACAATTTTGTACCTTAACTGGGGATACAAATTTTTACCCTTGTAGTTTGTACCTTTTACTAGTCAAACATGTACCTTAGGGTACAAATTTGTCCCCCTAAAGGGTACAAATGTATCCTAAACGGTACATATTTGTATCCCTTAGGATACAACCCTGCAGTTAAAGGTACAAAACTGTACTTTTGAGGGTACCACTCCAGTGACAAAAAAAGGTACAATTCTTGTCCTTTTATGTCTGACTGTGCTCAGTCCAATTCAAAATCCTGGTTCTGGTCTATCGGGCCCTACAAGCACCAGCCTACATCAGCGACCTCCTACACTCTTACCCTCTGCAGATCCCTGAGATCAGGTGACCACAGCCTCCTGGCTGTGAAGTGCACCAGACTAAAAACTAAAGGTGACAAAGCCTTTGCTGCTGTGACCCCCAGACTATGGAACCCCCTCCCCCGCAGCCTGAGATCAGTGGACTCAATGGACTCCTCCAAGAAACAGCACAAAACCCATCTCTTTAAAACAGCTTATCCTGAACTGTAAATTGTCTTCCTGCTCCAATGCCTCCTATTTCATTTGTTGCCCTAAAACAAACAAACTAACAAAAAAAAGTCTCTGTAAATGTGTATAGATTTTGTTGCTATTGTCCAGTCTGTTTGAATTTGTTAAGCACCTTGTGATTTATATCTAGAAAGGCGCTATATAAATAAACTTCTTCTTCTTCTAAAAAATATATGAATTTATTTAAATTTACATGCAAGAATATTCTTAAAGTGAAATGACCCAGAAAATCATAAGCAACGCTGATTTTTTACGATCTTGACTCACGTTACATGACATGTAATGTTCAAGTATAGAAACAGAACAATATCACAACAACTGAACTGTGGCATAGAGGTTAAGGACCCTGCCTCTGATGTGGGAGACCTGGGTTTGAGTTCCAGGCTGTGCGTGTGTCAATTTAAAAATTTTCCTATAGGAGATCAGTGAAGGATAAGGTTGGATAAGTTAGTAACATATTTTTGCTGCAATATTAGCAGTTATTCTGAGGTCTTTGTGGTTAGCCACACATGCTAATGTTAGCATAGCAACTCCCATGGTCTTATGGTCTGCTTTCGCCCCGGTTCAGGTGTCACAACAGTACAACAGGTTTTTTTCACATTGCTCATTGTAAGTTGATGATGAGGAACAACACTAACGTTCTGCTCTTTTATGAGAAAATATAAGTTCACATGTAGGAATTACCATTCTGAAACATTCATTGACTAACGCTGAGGATGCGCTTCCTCTAAAATTTCTCCTTCGTCCTCGGATTCGGGATCCGACACTTTGATGTGATCTGAAAAGGGGGGAGTAGTGACGTTTCTGTTTTCCAATCAGAAGTGAGGGGTGTGCATATCATTAATAATAATGACATCTGTGGTTTCCAGCACACCTCTGCATCAGAGAATAGAAGCATCATAGGTTTATTCTTTATAAAAATGACTCATAAGACATTGATTTACACTAGAGAACACTGTAAATGTATTAAATAAATGAGTAAACCACACCTTTAAAATTAATTATAAACTAATTCTAGTCAAATGTATAATAAAAATTCATATTTGAACATGAAGCAGCAAGGTCAAAGCTACATGAATCAAAAAGGATGTGAGGTATATTTTTATTTACCGTATTTATTTAGGAAACTTAAGGGGGTGGGACTTAAAGCTTGGAACCAGCCACTAGGGGGTGAACTTCCAGATTCTGGTCAGATGTTTATGTTTATTCATTTGGCTGATGCTTTTATCCACAGCGACTTACATTAGTTCATAAGGAGTACCCGGAGGAAACCCACGCATGCATGGTGAGAACATGCGACTTCATGCAGAGCGGCTGCAGCTGGGATTTGAACCTGCTTGCTGCGAGGCCGCAGTGCTAACAACTGTAGGCTACCACCATTTAGCCCATAATGTTTTCCCTCATTAATTCTTACTACTAGTGCATATTTCAACACTTAACACACTGTTTTTCCTGAGATTTGAACCCAGGCCTCAAACCCATTAATGAATATAGGAGACTGGTTCTGTTTTAAAATGACAGTCGTTTAGCTTCAGACTAGCCGTTAGCTCATCAGTCCTTTTTGACAAACTTTATGTCTTTAAACTGTTCAGGAAGCTAACTATGAGTAAGGCAGTTATTATTTATAACTTTTATATATAAAAACATTTCAAAATGACCAAAATATTCTTATAGTCTCACATATAGCATAGTAATAAAACAGTATTATTAACTCATAGATGTGGAATCGTGCCTTTAAAACCAGAAATGTGGGGTTAAAGTTCAGTTAATATGCAGCGCAGCTTCATGCACAGAGTCATTCTGTGTAATATACACTGGATGTTTCACAGGTGAGCAGAAGGAGCTTGTTGTACACGAGACAGATGGATATGTGGCCAACATTGTTGTTGCCATCTGTGAAAGCACACAATGGTCCGTAGAGCATCATCAACACAAGGTTTTACTCTGAATTGTGAGCCATAAAGAGTGAACGTGTGCTTCACATTCCTGTGTAGCCGCCGCTGCAATATACTTGTGGAAGTTTATACCACATAATACAGTTTAGACAGCGATGTCTTACTGTAAGATATTTTAGAAAGTGGGCCGTAAAAAAACCTATAGCCACTGGCTTTAAAACTAATAAAGTTAAATAGAGCCGCTGACATTTTTTTCCCGTTGCATTATTGAAAGTCAGCCCTGCAACCTCATATCTTCAGCACGGTGTGTCAAAACAGCTGTCAGTCTTTGTGACAGAACACTCAGCAAGATGATGTTAATGACATGCTTGTTAAAATGTGAAGCCCGTGTGATAACAGTGACAGGCTTAAAGGCCAAAGCTGTCACAGCAAAGGAGAGACAGAAAGGAGAGCAGAGCAGAGGGACGAGGAGGGAGGTGTGAGGCAGCTGGAGTTAAGGAGGAAACAAGTACAGGAGAGCCATATTACACTGGCGCATGCTGCATTCGTTTACTTAGAAGTGGTAAAAGTTACCATTACCTTTAGTGGACAAACAAAGATTGGGGAATATAGAAATTTTTTCTTCCTTTTGTCATCATCACGATGTCATCGTCACTGCAAAGCATGGTGGGCAGCATCGTGGGAATACTTTTAAGCATCCTATAGAGGGTAAAATAAAGCAAAATGGAGCAGATTATAGGGATTTAAAAAATCAGCTGTTGACAAAGACTATATTAAATAAAGTTCCTATGTGGCCAGGTAGAAATGTGTAAGATTTATTTGTTCTAAATATGATTCAGGCCTGCGTTTTCACATTTATTACTACCAAATAAAGTAAAATGGCTGCATATTCAGGTGTAGGAGTCCATGTGATTGGCAGGCTTGTTAGAAATAATACTGTTCTTGAAGATCAAGACATCAACACTTCCTGTGGGCTGAAATTGCTACCAAGGATTGATCTTTAAAAAAACAAAACATATAAAAACAACAGTTAGTTTAAAACGACTCATCAAAATCTCATTAAATTTAATCTTTTACTGTTTGTTTTTGCCATGAAAACCATATTAAATCCACTTCAAATCATCCCTTAAACATCAAACACGATTCATTTTCAGTCTGTTGTTCGCCTGATTCGGTTTCAACAACATCCCTCACCTCTCTCCAGAAAAAAATACATTTTTTGCAGCATTATCAAGCTCTGATGTCCCTCATTATCTCTGTGCCATTATGTGATAAATTCCCATCTGCAAAGTATTTCTGAATTCTTTGCCCAAGGAGGTGTAATTTAAACAATATCAGTCACTGCTCTGCAGCCAGAATAAGAATTACAGCCACGCCAATATCTCATCTGATGAGCAGCAGAGGACAGAGTTGAATAACAAAAGTGCAATAATTCACCCAACATTATTATCAACCTAATTATAACGCAAGATGTAGTCAATTCTTTTTGTTTCATGCTCGAAATCAGAATAAATGATCAACGTAAATTCTTTTTAAAGAACATGTTCAGAACGGATGACTTTTCTCACATAAAGATATTAAAGATGATGTGTATTTTGTATTTTTTTTATGACCAGAAAATTGTATAAACTGAAACCACAAACTCAAACTCACATTAAAGGTCACACAAACCATATAAATATTAAATATCACACCACATTTGATGTGCAAAGTAACCACACACTAAGAGTCATCATATTTCCCTGGAATAATCATATAATTATACCACTATAACAAATTTAATGAGCGCAATCAGCTCTGAACATTTTTGCCTTCAAGGAAGCAGAGGTCCAAGTCAGTCACAGAGCTTGGTCATTTTCTATTCAGCTGCAGAGTTCGCTCTCTGGGTGTCAGGGTCTTAGCTGTGTTGTTCCCCAATGAATCCTTCCTCTGAGGGGGGCCCTAATTAGACCCTCATGTGAATTTAATGGACTCATTGCTTTTTGGTCCTGCAGGAGAGTGCATGATGCTACAACCTCTGCAGGTCGAGGACCCTCCACACATGGAAGGAGACCAGACATGTGTAGTCTGAGCAGGATCCAAACTAGAATTAATATTAAGTGTTTCACAATGTATTTTATAGCGTTAATAACATTGATATGATTTTAAAAGCAGGTATTTCTTTCTATTATGTCTATTCTTTGAATATGGGCACAATTATTTACACATGAATAAAGTCCTAACATTGGACTTCACTTCTTTATATTTTAACCTCCTTGTTTATTATAGAAAAAACATGAAAAAAAAACAGCAAAATACATCAACATTCTGCCAATAAGTTTCTGTACTTTTTTTGTGAATATACCCATATACAGTAGAAAGGTGTTGGAGTGGAAAATGTTCCATTTACCAGAATCAAAATGTTATTTAGAATTAAAAAAGATCCAATAGAAAAACAAAGATAGAGCAGGAGGATCCTATAAGACCTTGAAGATATATTTTTTATTTTTATGAACTGTGTGTTTTATAAAATAACATTGCATGAATTTTAATTTTTAAACGTAAGAGACTGGTGTCCTTTTAAGCACTCAGACTAGCTATTATGTAGGATATAAGCTCTTTTTCTCCATACAGAGGCTATTCAGGAAGCTTTCTATCATGAGTGAGTTGGATATTATTTATAAATTAAATCAAAATCAATCCTATAAAAACTCTGTTTAGTAGAAAGTTGTTGCACCTTGACAGAGTCTACGCAACAACCAAAACAAACTGTTTTAAATAAAAACAACTTCCTCTGGAATACTTGTTTCAGCTTGTCCAGAGTAATAAGTGTAATTAATTACTCACTTGTTTGCACATTTTAAATTCCTTTTACTCTGAGCCTTTAAAATGTGGATTTAAAATCTTCTGATTGCTCTTTTTAATAAAATCGCTGTAGCACCTTCAAACCCATGCCTGTCCAACTCAAATTCATTTTTGTTTTCCTCCCTTTCACAGAGCTGTTCTAATGAGGACTGACATCTGGACCAATCTCACAATACGAGCCAGTGATGAATGTGACCCCCGCGGTCAGCCCTTGCCCTAAAACCCACCAGGGCACATAAAACAGTAGCACAGGCCTGTTAAAGCTCCTCGCTGGAACATAAATCGGTCCGAGTGCTTCTTAACTGTCCAATTTGCATGGCCCCTGCACAAAGAGGCTAATGACGTTTTACAAGACAAACATGCATAAACACGACCGCAACACCGTGCATGCAGGTAGAGCAAAGAGGTTGAAGTTGTTTGCACTTTAAGGGCATTTCACAGTTTGATCTTGTAAAAACATTTTGATGAGACTCAACCCTGAAATGGCATAAAAAAACCCCTTAAAACAAAACTATCCACCAAAAAGATAGAACCTCTGAGAGAAGAAGTGAAAAAAAGAAACAGAGAAGGAGCAAGACTGTCGATGGGAGAAGGCAAGATGAAGAGGGAGGTGAGATGGGAGTCTGGGTAGTTTTATCTAGTGGGCAGGCCGACGATGGCGGCAGGATCTGTCTCTGTTAGCGAGAACACGGTCCTGTTATTAAAGCCATTTATCACTGGCTGAATATTCTCCCTTTAATAGGCTCTGTCGTTAATTACCCAACTTTGTCAAGATAGAGTGTCAAGGGCTCTCTGTTTCCTCACAGGCAGGCTCACCCATGTTCTCTAATGCAAGTGCATGCTTCAACACACCGTCAGGTCAGGGGACAGGAGAAAAATATATCTGCTCTCAAATCAGAGCAGGTATCTGTACCTGTCACATGTGACTCAAACAAATAGGTGACAAAATGACAGAGAACTCAAAGGTGACTATTAAGGATTTGGCTTTAAATGAGAAATGTTCCAAATTAGTCCAATTTTATGAAGAATTGGAGGTTTTCCTAATCTTGAGGTGCTATTTGATGACAAATTAGGGTCCTTGGGGTTCAATATTTTAATTTCACAGTGCCTAATAAAAGTCCTGTCAAACACGATTTCTTGAGCAAAACTTGTCATAAGTTCAAATATGTTTTTGTAATTAAATTTGTGATGCAATTTGCAAATTTAATTTCATCCAACAAACACAAATTGCAACATATGCTTCAGCAATAATAAATTATGTATTTACTCCCTATGTATTAAGCACATTTAAAACATTTTTAAAGATTAATTTGAACATTCTTCTGTTGACAAATTTGCAAATAAAGGAATTAATTAATTACTTAATGATTTAAAAGGGTTAGTCACAGGGAAAATATACAGCATCAAAACTTTAGTTCAACAATAAAAATAGTCTGATCTATACATGTCTATAGGACATTTTATTTATGTTCTTTTAATAGTATCAGTTGCTCTATTTGGATGAAGAAGAGACCACAGTCTCCTCCTCCTCCTCTTCTTCTTCTTCTTCTTCTTCTTCTTCTTCTCCATCTCTAATTAGACTCTTTTGTGCTCCTTTTATAATTAGCCACTTAACTAGCAATGGAGCTGTGGCTGTAAAACATTTACAAGGCTACTCGACAGGACACGCCAGCACCTTTTGTTTGGCAATTAGTTTCTCACTGAAAGGGACAGAACAAATCGTCTGGGACGGCATCTGGTGGCCTCGTATAAGATACAACAGGAAAACAGAGGCAGAGATCAAATGCTGCAACAAGGAGCTGCTGCAAGGGCTGTAAAGTTTATCGTCAGAGGAAGCAGATTTGGAAATGAATAAAGCAGCTCTGACAAATATGATGATAAGAGAGTCAGGGAGGGCTCTGGAACAGGGACTTGTTGTTCACATAGTACTGATTAAGAAGTGGCTAAGTGTCTGCAGAGACTCCCCCGCGCACAATGCAGCACAGGCAGAGTTTAGTATGCGTCCCAGTACAGCTTCCTTTAGTACCCAGCCATTTACATCGTTTTTATCTAAAGACAGAAGCAATGAAAGGCAGCATGACAAGCTCTCCATTGATCCCTTTGGCCTGATTAGCTCACCAGTGGACCGTCAAGGCAAACTAATCAGATGCATTGATCATGGAACACTTTTTAACGCTTCCCCTGGCAATAATATGATTTTTCCCTCCCAAATTACTAGTCGGTTATCTGTCGTTCAGCAGGACGTTTGGGAGTTTAATATGCCAGTAGGAGTCAATGACTTCAAACTCTTCAGCTATTTAGCAGGAAAACAATAGTGATAATAAAATTCCTGAAACTCTTCCCACCCTTTCATTAAGTTATTTTGTTTTTACATGTTATTTCACTTTTTGCTACTTTCCTTTTTGTCCAGAAGAGGTTGCTGTGCTCACTGAACATTACAGTAGACGAGTGATCATCCAGCAGACTCCTCTTTTAGAGACAGGCATTAAAAAGAGGAAAATGTGCTAAAAATAAAAATAAAGGTAGAAAAAAAAACAACAACTTTCCAAACAAATATTATAATAGCAGAACATTTTAATGTCTTATGATATATTTACAATAACTGCTGGGTGCTTATATCCTGTACAGGATTATTACCTCTGAAAAGGATTCACATGAGAGAAATGTTTCTGTAGCTGTCAATGTTCACATTGAACATCCAAAAATTGATTGTGGATGTAATTTTCATCATTGACAGTAGGGGGCAGGATCCATTCATTGATTTGACTTCCATTATGTGGAGTCCTTGTGATTGTACTCTGATGCCCATTAACACACAGCGTTGGACAGGGATGCTGTTGTAGCCTGTTGACTCAAACGTGTTTACCTTCCTTCAAAGATACTTCAGTACACAGGTTCTGAGAGGGATCTAAAAGGAAATGCAGTTTAGCTCATACCTTCAAAGTGAAATCTTCCTCGGCCTATTTACACCAATATCTAAACAAACCCTGCGAGAGAACCTGAACAGCTGTGAGAGATACGAGCCTCTCTCTGATACCTGCATTCCCGTGATGCTGGAGATCAAACGCTCTGATAGCATAACATCCCTTCCTGTCTGTCACACCCTCAGGCTAAACATCAGCAGTGCGCCTTGCAGCTTGCAAATGTTCTCATGACAAAGTTAAAATGTCTCGATTAATCTCTGACAACTGTGTCTCTGCTTTAGCTGCTTATCCGTCTTGTGATTTCTGCTGGATGCATGCACCTTGATGCTGTTACTGCGTGAGGAGGAGGAGGAGATTCAACCAGCGGCAAAATCTGAAGAATCCCTTCCTGGTTGTTTGATAAGCACTTTCTGTCCAGATTCAAAAGCTTTTTGCCTTTTTTGATAAATTTTCTTGCAGCATTTTTGAAATCATGAGACTAATTTGCTATACAGCTTCCAAATAAGACAAATATAAAGCATCTTGATGAAATCCTCTCATGCCACAAAGGCCCATCAGCAGAGCTTCTGCATCCAGACAGTTAATGTCTCATCCATCCATCAGCTTTTAACCAGACCCTGTGCAGGATGGTGAGTGACTTAAAAGTCTGGCAAGTCAGACCTAATTAGCCAACGCCTAATCAGACCAACCCCAGCACAAGGACACAAAGTGGATTGTAGGAAGATGTTCTCTTTGATCAACTCAGAAGAAAAACATAAAGACTTACAAACATGTGAAACTCAGGGTCACAAAAACATTCTGCAGTGTGGAAATCCCTGACCTGCTAAAATGTGCCATGTTTTTTAAACTCAGTCAAGGGAGCTGCAGGTAAAAGGAAAATAGAATGGATCTTGTGTCAATTCTTCTTGGCTTCAAGCACTCAGCCTGCTCAGACATAGTTGTGGTTTCTTTATATATATATATATATATATATATTTTTTATTTTTAGGGTGATGTAATTTAAGAGGAGAGAACAGGAGGAGGCAGGTCACCAGATAGGACAGGACGAGACCGGAGGAGACAGAGCAGCCACACAGGAACGGCTCCTCACTCTGCCAGTCTCTGAGCTCTAAAATATTGAGCAGCTTTTGTTGTGCCTAGTTAAACATGCACTGATGTGACACAAACTGTGAACAAAGCCATTTCACACGCACGGGAATCCTCTTTTTGTTTAATTTATGATGCAGTGTCGAATGAAGCTGTAGCTCACAGTTTGTTCTCAAGATACACACAGAGGGTAAATACTTGCTTTGAAAAACATTTAGCTGGGAATGTTTCGAGAGGTAAAATATTTGTATAAAAATGGCTTTAATTGGAACAAGTAAATTAATTGTTAAAACTGGTTGAGTTTGTTTGTGTCCCTCAGTTTTTGAGGAGTAAAATGTATTTGTATTTTTTGTGTTCATAATGTTTCTTTTTAACACGTAAAATGCATTCAGAAAAACTTTAATACTCTTTACAGTTGTATTGTTTTTAAGGTAAGTAATCCCAAACTCTGACTGATGTTTTTATTCTAGCCTCATTTAATTATCAATGTAAAAAACTTTACAAAATCTAATATTTGGAAAATAAAACCTCTTTTCCAGAAAATAATTCAACTGTCAACCAACATCTTTATTTCTCAACCTTTGAGGAAACTATAAATATGAATTAAAAATAATAATTAACTGGTGAAGGTCTGCTGTATTTGGATTTATCAAAAAAATATATTGAATATCTATTAGAGAGAGCGAAAAAAGAATTTTTATGCAGGCATGCAGATAAACACCTTTACATTAGTCTCATTATTTATAAAAACTCTTCAAACCAGCAACCAGCAATACATCTCCTGAGCTTTAAGGTGGTCTGTTGTGGGTTTAAGACAGTGAAGGTAGTGACTATAAAAGCCAGTTGGCCATTCGTTTTAAAAGCTCAGTTTGCCGACTTCTTTTCAGGAGACAAGAGCTCAGAGTGAACAGCAACAGACGGATCTTATAATGAGGTTAGAAACTGGAGACAGACAGATAAATGAGCTGAGCTGAATGAGACGGCAGCATGATGAGAACTCAGTGTTACACGAGCTGCTGGAAACATTTTAAAGAAAATGGCATTGCTTTACTTGATAATATAAAACACCTTTAAAAGGATTTTTAACCATTTCAAAGTCTGCTTCAGTGTAAAAGTCATATTTACTTCTACCAGCCTTGGTTAATATCACCAGCAGGAGCAAAATGTAGCTCTTCCTGTGCATCCAGGGCTCAAGTTAGAAGGAATTTCTTAATATTTTTGCCATTATAACCATGAAATGCAAATTTGACAAAAGTGGAATTTAAAACAATAAATAGGCAATCTTTGTAAAATTAAGAGATTAAAGCTTTTTAAAGATGGCAGTATTTGGTATTGGCTGCTTTTGTTGGGTCATCACCCCTGAGGACTTTAAGTTCTATTTCTCCAAACTGAGTCTGTTCAAGAAGCTAATGCTAATGTGTTAGATAGTAATTATTTACAACTTTAACTCAGAAACACACTTCAGGCTGAAAAATCCCTTAAAGAACACGGAAAATGACGTTGTGAAGTTCTTTGCTCATACTGAGTCAGCGTACTTGTACACAGTTTTCACATGTGAAGGGTGAGAAAGAGGGAGAGAATCTCAGCAGGCTCAGGTCCTAAATCCAGCCTCCTGACTACATCTGAGTACAGGGATTCAGCAAACACACAGTGATCATCTTAAAGCATGAAACACCATTCAGAAGGACCCAAACAGTCTCACACACGGACGTGAGCATGAATTATACATCTCTCTGGAGGATTTTCTCTCTTATGCTCTTCTCTTTTTACTCTCTTTGTATTAACATCTTTTATAATATTTCTTAGTTTTTTTCCCATTACAATCTACAACAGTATGGGAATTAAACTAATGCAAGTTAACATGATCAGTCAGCAGGAAAGGCTTTAAGTGATTTGCTTCAGAGAAACGAGCATGGTGGCTGAATAATGCAACTTATCCTCACCTCTGTTAGAATGTATAGTGTCACTGTTTCTATGTGAATTTCTGCATGTACAGATGCAATTAAAACACATTTTTGTTATTTATGATGAAATAATCTATAGAGAAAAAGTCAATACCAGCAGAATTCTGTAAAAACAGCTCAGAATGCTCTGCTGCTCATGATGAATAAATTATTCCCTCCTTACCATGGGGGAACTTAATTTCTACTGACATTCAACGAACATGGTTTCTGAAGATGTGGAGGAATGGGTCAGCAAATCAAGCTGTAGTAGTATGTATTGTGTGTGTGTGTGTGTGTGTGCGTGTGTGTGTGTGACTGCTTCAGATAAAACAAACCCCTCATACAACAGCCCAGGGACACTCCAACTATAATTGTGCAGGTGGCATTTTCGAAATACTCACACAACAGGGGTCAATTTCTCTTCAGGTCACTGAGAATGACATCATCAAACTACCATTAACTCTGCAAACAATCCTGCTCCGGCCACATCTGTACTGACGCTGGATTCCTTCAAAACAAACAGCCGTCTTTGGGCTTTGCCCTCAATCTAAAACCATAACCTACCAGTGAATAACAGAGAAATGTCCATCTAGGCTAGATGGAGTGATTGTAAGGACGGGAGGACTGAAAATGACACGGCAAACAATCTTTAGAAAGCACTTCCTCCTACTTCCCCCATCCTTAAAGCAGCTCTCTGGATTATTTTTCTCTGTATCAAAGTGTTCTAAATGTTTTAAATGATATTTCAGGTCTAAACTATGATCTATGGGTTGAGTTCCACAACATCTGTCATTCTGATGAAGACCTCCTTCCTCCTAGAGACCCCTTTCCATTATTTCTTGCCGCCAACATTTTTCAGCCAATGAAATTCAAATGTCTGCATTGTCTGAACATGCACGCATCGACCAAACCTGTACCAGTAGGGGGCGCTGTCGTACAGGACGCTCCGTGTGTTTCTCTGTTTACCGTCTCGTTCACTGAGGACTCACAGCTCATTTCTACTAAAAACCTACCCATTCCCCAGCTAAAGATGGATTTATTTTTATTTTTAAACCTTCCACCTCACAGAATGGCAAGGCTTGACAGGGTTACGCATTTATTTTGGTCAGAAAGTTCATCCAGGGCCGAGTCAAGTTCAGCTTCAGAGTCCAGCAGCAGCTCTCTGCTAACAGAGCTAATATCAGAAGCAGCAGGGACAGAGAGGGCTCATCAGACCCTCGTAGTGTTGTTGGAATAAGATTGTGAACTGTGAGTGATTAAACCCTACACATTGAGCTGTACAGTTTATGCCCGCAACGTATATGCGCCGCGTGCACGCGCGCGCGCACACGCGACCGGACGCGCGTGTCGAGATGTTTTGAGGAGGAGCCTTTGGACGTTAGATTCAAAAACTGCTCTCTTGCTGAAATAATCCAGAGAGCGGCTTTAACTCTTCTTTTAAAAAGACATTCGTTCATGTTTTGTATCTGAACCTCAACAGCATCATGTGAGCAGGGTGTATGAAGCAGACAAACTATGAGGTGTTCTGTTTCTTCTTTTTTTAGACATATAGTTTTATGTGAATGTTCCAAAACCGAGAGCCGTTTCCCCCCCGCCCTGTTTCATATGCTTTTGTAGTGAGGTGAAGGCTTGACTGTGGCCCGGCGTGGCCACGAGGCCGAGGTGTGGATTTGACATACAAACGTCAGGAGACCATCCAGATGCAGTCCGCTGTTTTTCTGTAATAATAGCTGGAAGTCCTGTTGGTAAATAATTAATGCGGTCTATCAAATACAAAGTGGATGGCATGCAGACCGCACTCCACTGCTCTCCATCTCATTGACTATTTCCCCTGACGGGCACAATGCACAGGACCGTGCCCATTCCTTCGTTTTTATTGTGCTACATGTTCATGGACATCCTCTCAACTCGTAACAAAGCACTTGTGTTGAAAGAAAGCAGTGAAGATCTATAATAAAGTATATTGACTAAAAGAAGCTTATTATACTTCTTTTTGCTAGATGAATAAATCAGGGATGTTAAAGACTTCTTTTTGTTCTAACCCCCCCCCAAAAAAAGTTTAAAAAAAAAAGCTAGATTTGTTGATTTTGTTATGTCTGCACTAAAATTGTTTTAAGTATGGATATTATTGACATGTCCTGTTTGGATAAAATGATTTATTGTCTGATATAACCTTTGTTAAGGCCAAAATGTTAATGAAAAAGGTACACATTGATCCTAATTGGGTGAATCAGATACTAACGATTCACTGCTTTGGTTTACCCCTCATTGAACACATGTTATTTTTTTTTTGTCTGCTGTTTTTACAAGAAACAATCTTATTTGGCATTGAGGTGCAATAAAAGCAGAGGCATATTGGAGGTTATGGCAGGAGCAGTCATGTGATCAATACCTTCCTGACCCTCCTCTCCTTGTCTCATCTACTACTTTCCTTCCTCTCCTCACCATTTTTCCTCCCAATCAATTAACTTCCCCAAGTAAATAGATCTGTCCCTGTGCTCACTGCTCCCAGCTGGAACCTGATATTCCTCCTCCTCCTCCTCCTCCTCCTCCTGCTCCTCACCTCAACCAACTCACAGAAAGAAACCAGATCTCTGACAGAGTGTTACAGCAAACTCTCCTCCAGTATGCACTGAGGTGCAGAGGCTAAAAACAGCACAGTGACATCATCTGCATGCTCTATTTTATTATGCTTGTTTTATTGTGACCTTTAAAAGGGTCACTGATCAAACATACATCAATCTACAGGAAAAAAATGATCAAGCATTCCCCCCAAAACTGATTATGAAATCTGTGCTGTTTGTTAACCTTTCCAAAAAAAAAAAAAAAGCCAGTTGTTTTGACTTGATGCTTTCGAATGTTTTTAAACTCTAATGACAAAAATGAAACAAAGAACTACTTCAAACATCTAAAATATAATATATATATAAATGTATATAAAAAACCTTTAGAAAAAATGAAGACAGATTAGATCTCCTTTATTAATAGTCCTTTACAGTCTTTAATTCAACAATGGTAGAATTTTATTACTGATATTTCAATATCATTATACTAAATTTAAATGCTTATAAACTCTGGAGAACATTTTATATAAGAGATCAAATTATACACTGAACACCTTGTTTTATAAAAAAAATATTTTAACTGCAATGTTTCTATCAGCATGTAGCAAATAATCACTGATTAACTGTAAAGTGAGAGACAAATATATTTGATTCATTAAAGAGGTCTACCTCTATATTAGAATAACTAAAATACTAAATAAATACTAAATACTCCATAAAAATCAGTTCCTATTGTCTTCTGCCTTCTGGCTGCAAATCGAAGCCAGATGAAAAGTGCCAATTTTAGTTTTATATTGTTTTATATCATATAAATATGTTATTATTTTAAATAGTTCCATTTAATAAATACATTTCCTATCTTTTAATTAATGACAGGCTGCAAAAGTTTAAGAGTAGATTGTGAAAATCTTAGTGTACTTTTACACTTCTAAGAACTAATAGTTGAGTTTATTATTACAGTAATGTATTTTTACACAAAACATAAATTCTTCACACACAGCTGCTTCACACTTTAGAAGGTTTAAAAAAAAAATACAACCATGTTTGTCAGAACCACCAACTGGACTTCTGCTCTTTTATTTAGACTCCCAGCTGGAAAGTCAGTCTGTCTTGAGAGTGCTGCACATGTGTTGTACTTATTTATTTATTAGAAAAATATATATTTTAAAAATGTTTTCAAATTCTAAAATCAGAATGGATATTTCATTTAAATGTGAAGAGTCAGGGAAAATATTTTCAGAAAAACATGCCGTGCTTTCACCAAATGAAGCCCATCCCCCGTTTTCCTGCTCGTTCAATATACAAGGTGTCTACAACAGGAATCCCCAGGAGTTCTTGGAAATGAAATTGTTCATTCCACCAACACCGAAGCCAGCGAAAGTGGAGATGCAAGCAGAGCCAATCTATATCTCCTGTGACCCTCAGCAACATGTCGTTATACTTGCTAATCAGATTTAGAGACAACAAGTGAAAAGGATGGCCTCGCTGGGCCGTTTGCTTTCACAAATGGATCTGCTTAATATGGGAGATTAATAGACTACTATCTCATCTTCCTTGTGATTGAAGCCATGATCTGGTTACTGAGAAAGATGATGGATGTTGAGGTAGAAGAACACACGAGTCGCGTTAACTCTTTCAAGGCAGAACGTGGCCTTGCATGATATTGTCTATTAAAAGTCGATGTAGAGCAGCAATCGCTGTAATGATGATGTCTGCAGGGCTGTTGAATTATTAGCATCAATGTGTAAAGGCTTTTTTCGGCTACCAGCTGCATCAAATTACAGTACTTAGGTTGCTCGGAGATAATTGTGCTCATCTTGGGTATTTTGTGTGGGATGTTTTCTCACTGTGTTCTTGAATTAGCTTCATAAGTTTTTGTTTTTTGTACTGAGATCAATAAGATTCATTTTCATCTGAAAATAACAATCTCTGTGACCTTTAGAATCTCATCTGGAACAGTTAACTGAGTGTTCACAACTAAAATGTCTTCCAGTTAGTATCATCTGGCAAAAAACAAACAATAACATCATAAAAATAAGATAATTGTTAGAGTTGAGATGGGAATTTGTAACTAATGTTTACTGAAGACCTTGTCATCTTATTTTAAAGATTTTTTCCCCCAATTTGCATTGAATTATTGATACTTTAAAGCAATTTTATGAACTACAGATTATAGACTTGAAATCTATGTTGTGTTTCTGAACATGCAAACTCAAGATCAGTGCAAAAACCTTGTTACATCAAGAAATAACTTTCCTATTGACCGGGATATACATTCATCCAAGCACTCATCATTTACTGTTTTTTCTGAGGTTAAAACTGAGCCTCAAGTGCAACAACATGATTAATTTTCAAACAGGAAAAAAAAGCTCCTGACTCACAGACACTTTTTGGTTGTAGATTCTGCTGTTTGTTTTGTTTTTTATGGGTTGTTGTTCTATTGTGGGACTCTGTGTTAATCACAAAGAAAAGCTGTCAACACCAACAGGAACCCAACAGAGCCTCAAAGGGAAATTAATAATCAGGTACTTAACGGTCTGAACCAACATTGGCTGTATGAAGATTGAGACTTTTGCACTCTACTAGTAGTTTAATCATTTCCCCTCCTTCTTTGTAGTTTATCTCTGCACGCCTGCCTCTGTTTTCTCTCTCCTCTACTGTTTTGTGTTGTCTTCTGATTCTCCCTGCCTCCTTTGTGTTCTCTCAGGGAACCAGCTGGGAAACTGGCCTTGGGATACAAGCTAGAAGCATGCAACCATATGCTGGATATTTTCATGGAAGGTGTTTTTGTGTGTGTGTGTTTAAAAGCGATGCGAGGGAGGGCTCTGAGTTGTTGCTGAACTCCACTAGAAGTGTAATAGTTAAGTAGGACATTTATCTGGCGATGGTTTGTCCTCCCTGTTGTGCTTGAGCGTGAGTTCCTGAGTCGTCTCACTATCCTGCAGCTAAACGCCATCAACACAGAGAATTTCTGCTGGCTTCAAATCCTCACACACACATACGCACATCCAAACTCTACAAACCGTACTGGCAGACTGCTGAGAGGGACTAGTGAGAGACACTGACACAGTTGCTCATTAGACAGTTTCTACTTGGACTGAGGCCAAAGATCTGGACACAACTAGCTGAAGTAACAGGCGGTGCATCTCACTGATCTATGGAAGTATTGAAAAGCAACATATGAGGCTTTTGCATCATATTTCTTACTATACTTATGTCACACTGTTCACCACTGTGAAGAAACCACACAGTTAAAGAGTTTGGAGTCACAGCAAGGAATCGTTATGGGGCTGAGTTTTTTCTCTACATCAAGATTGAAATTAAATTCTAATTTACAATCATATTAGCTGCTTTAAAATCATACCTATGTCATTTGTAAAGGAATACTATGCAGTTTTTGCTTGTTTTCAGCACCCCCTAGTGTCCGTTCTAAATCACTGCTGTAAAAACGTTAGAAGCATTTATGCTCAGAAACACCTAAATCTAACTGAGAAATGTCTCCTCAGCCTTCATTGTTTTCTACTGGAGCGGTTCATCACTCATTCAAAGAAATCAGCTGTGTTCAAGCAGGGAGAAATAAAAAAATGCTGAATCATGAGCTGAAAAACTCAGGCTCTATAACAGCTAGCCACATTAGGTTAGCCTAACCCTCGCGAGATATGTGACTTTGTGCGACTTCTGGGGCACCAGAGACTCAGAAGTTGCAAACGAGGTATTCTGGACACAAGCAGCAGATGGAGCTGAGTGACATTTCATTAACCCTGTAGGGTCATATTAGCACATACTGGCTCAAGAAAAAAGATTTAAAAATATGAAATAGTTACATAGTGTGCCTTTAAATATCTTACTTTCTTGAACCTGACCTTGATGGTTGTACATTGTTTTATTAAAAAAAAAGAAAAAAAAGAAACCATCTCTGCTTTATTTTCATGAGAGAGATAGGAAATCTAATGCATTAGTTTCTCAGAAACCTTTTCTCATGACATCATTTGTTTACCACTACTAAATACTTAAACAAACACAGTAACTGACTATAATACTACTTTTGACTTTTCTTGATACTTCAAATCAATGTCTTCTGTGGGTTTTTGAAACATTAGTGATTTTTCTCGCCTCGCCTTCTTCCGCTTATCCGGGTCCGGGTCGCGGGGGCAACATTCCAAGTCGGGCAGGCCAGGCCACCTTCTCCCCGGCCAAGTCCACCAGCTCCTCAGCTGGGACGCCCAGGCGTTCCCAGGCCAAACCGAAGATGTATTTCCTCCAGCTTGTCCTGGTCGACCTGGGGGCTTCCTGCCGGCAGGACATGCCTAGAACACCTCCCAAGGGAGATGTCCAGGGGGCATCCTAACCAGATGCCCGAACCACCTCAACTGGCTCCTTTCGATATGGAGGAGCAGCGGCTCTAATCTGAGTCTCTCCCAGATGTCCGAGCTCCTCACCCTATCCCTAAGGCTGAGCCCGGCCACCCTGCGGAGGAAACTCATTTCAGCTGCTTGTATCCGCGATCTCGTTCTTTCGGTCATTACTCAAAGCTCATGACCATAGGTGAGGATTGGGATGTAGACCGACCAGTAAATCGAGAGCCTTGCTTTCTGGCTCAGCTCCCTCTTCACCACAACTGATCGGTTCAGTGTCCGCCTCACTGCAGACGCTGCCCCAATCTGCCTGTCGATCTCCCGCTCCCTCCTTCCCTCACTCGTGAACAAGACCCCGAGATACTTGAACTCCTCCACTTGAGGCAGGACCTCTCTCCCGACCCAGAGTTGGCAATCCACCTTTTTCCGGTCGAGAACCATGGCCTCAGATTTGGAGGTGCTGATCCTCATCCCAGCCGCTTCACACTCGGCTACGAACCTCCCCAGCAAGAGCTGAAGGTCAGAACTCGATGAAGCTAGGACGACCACATCATCCGCAAAAAGCAGAGACGCGATTCTCCTGTCACCAAACTCAACACCCTCCACACCACGGCTGCGCCTAGAAATCCTGTCCATAAAGGTTATGAACAGGACCGGTGACAAAGGGCAGCCCTGGCGGAGTCCAACCCTCACTGGGAACAGGTCCGACTTACTGCCAGCTATGCGGACCAGACTCACACTCCTCTGGTACAGGGACTGAATGGCCCTTAACAAAAGACCATCAACCCCATACTCCTGGAGCGCCCCCCACAGGGTGCCCCTGGGGACACGGTCATAAGCCTTCTCCAAATCCACAAAACACATGTGGATTGGTTGGGCAAACTCCCATGACCCCTCCATCACCCTAGCGAGGGTAAAGAGCTGGTCCACAGTTCCACGACCAGGGCGAAAACCACATTGCTCCTCTTCAATCCGAGATTCAACCATCGACCGGACCCTCTTCTCCAGTACCCTGGAGTAGACCTTTCCAGGGAGGCTGAGGAGTGTGATCCCCCTATAGTTGGAACACACCCTCTGGTCCCCCTTCTTAAAAATGGGAACCACCACCCCGGTTTGCTACTCCACAGGAACTGCCCCCGATGACCACGCAATGTTGCAGAGACGTGTCAACCACGACAGACCTACAACATCCATCGCTTTGAGATACCCAGGTTGGATCTCATCCACCCCCGGGGCTCCGCTGCTGCATAGTTTTTTGACTACCTCAGCAACTTCTGCCCCAGAGATTGGACAGTCCATCCCCAGGTCTCCCAGCTCTGGTTCCTCCTCAGAATGCACGTCGGTGGGATTGAGGAGCTCCTCAAAGTATTCCTTCCACCGTCCGACTATAGCCCCAGTTGACGTCAGCAGCTCCCCGTCCCCACTGTAAACAGTGTGAGCGAGTTGCCGCCTTCCTCCCCTGAGGCGCCGGATGGTTTGCCAGAACCTCTTTGGAGCTGATCGATAGTCTTTCTCTATGGCCTCGCCAAACTCCTCCCATGCCCGAGATTTTGCCTCGGAAACTGCCACCGCTGCACTCCGCTTGGCCCTCCGGTACCTGTCTGCTGCCTCTGGAGACCCACAGACTAGCCACGCCCTGTAGGCCTCCTTCTTCAGCCTGACGGCTCCTCTAACCTCTGGTGTCCACCAGCGGGTACGGGGGTTACCGCCACGACTGGCACCGGCTACCTTGCGACCACAGCCAGCAACAGCCGCCTCAACAATCGCAGAACGGAACAAGGCCCATTCGGACTCAATGTCCCCCACTGCTCTCGGGACGTGGTGGACGTGGGAGTTGAAGACCATCTTGACAGGCTCTTCTGCCAGGCGTTCCCAGCAGACCCTCACTATACGTTTGGGTCTACCAGGTCTGCGCGGCATCTTCCCCTGCCATCTGATCCAGCTCACCACCAGGTGGTGATCAGTTGACAGCTCCGCTCCTCTCTTCACCCGAGTGTCCAAAGCATACGGTCTCAGGTCAGATGATACAACTATAAAGTCAATCATTGACCTGTAACCTAGACTGCCCTGATACCAGGTGTATCGATGGGCATCCTTATGTTCGAACATGGTGTTCGTTATGGCCAAACTGCGACTTGCACAGAAGTCCAACAACAGAAGACCACTCGAGTTCAGATTGGGCGGGCCGTTCCTCCCAATCACGCCCCTCAGGTCAAGCTGTCATTGCCCACGTAAGCATTGAAGTCCCCCAGCAGGACAATGGTTAGTGATTTTTAAATGCATAAAAATGTTGAAGAAAAACAAGGGAATAATCTAAACTCACAATACATCTTCAGAATTTTCAGAAGCAAATTTTTCTAAATAGTCACACATTTACCAACGAAAGCACAATGAAAAATATCCAGTACTTTAAAACAACAAATAAACCCTCTATTTTGTTGTCAGACAGATGCCCAAAAATAAGTGTCCACTAGGAGACAAATACCCTCTTGTTGAGTTTTGGAAGCAATGTGTCTGAAAACAACCTACAAACCTGCTCAATGAACTGAAGCACAAATCTCTCTGTTGTGGTTGACATCATACACTGAGGCCTTTAATGTGGGAAATGAATAGGACGAAAACATCAAAATCCACTAACAAAAACTTTAAGAAGATATACAGTTCTAATGGTGGAAATAGGACTCAGCTTTATTAAGGTACAGACACTACTGTTTGCCAGCTGAGGCTCATTAGAGGTTCAGGGTTGTTGGAGGACAGCGGACCTAAAAAAAACTGAAGTAAATCTGCCAGAGAATGACCTCCAATAAAGAAAATCCACCAGAGTGGCCCTGGAATGACCTCAGAGAGCTGCAGACAATGGATACTGAGGAAATATGGATAAACTGAAACAGTTCTCTAAGTAAAAAGCATTAATATAAATAAATAAAACTGTAAGTAAAAAGTTATTTTTAAACATTTTGCTGGTCTGGTTTGTCGCTGAAGTGTTCGATTTTGCTGCTCAAAATATCAACTTTTTATAAATCTATGAAAGTTCATGGACTAAATTAAATGTCACAAATTTTTACTGTATTTCATTTTACCATTAGAATAATTTGGCGGTGAGGGTGATTAAGAGAAATCCTTTAATTAGTGTTCTGAGGTTAAATTTAGGTGTTGATCTACATAAAAAATCTTATTGATCTCCCAAACTAACTAATGCAGAGAAACAGGAAAAGACCAAACAGTTCACACAACTTTTCTACCTTTATTTATCAACCAGTAAAACAAAGAATATACTGAAGTAATTTTTGTGCATTTTAAAATACGCCATGCAGCCCCTTTGTCACACCGCTTCACACGTTTACGTACACATGTCTTTACCCCCTGAGGGTGAGAGTAAAGGGCCAGCCTCTATTTCTCATTAACCTACTGGTTGGATAAATCAAAGAGCAGGGCAGACAGGAGACCCTCAGCCTTGGCCATTCAGATAACAAGAACACCCTACACCATTCATGGCCTACAGCTCAGTGATATATGGATCTGCAGAGGCTAATAGCAAAGTATTGACAGGGAAATGGTGTGCTTATCCTGCTCCTGCATGCTGGGGAGAGGTCCCCAAAGCAGATGGGATACACATCAGGGAGAGGGAACGAGGAGGAGGAGGGTGAACGGATGAGATAGAACTGTACTGGGACAAATTAGATTCTTTATTGCTTTATTTCACCTAATTTGTTTCTGAGTTCTAGTCAACAAAATACTTTGTTCTTGTTTATGCAAAAGTGTAGGGGTTGAGCTTTGTTTTTAAAAGCCCTGACCTTCTTGACAACCAACAGTGAAAATCTACATTCTATAAGTAGATATTCCTCAAATTTAATGACAATTACACTTAAAAATCAGAACTCTTAATCAGAGTGCAATAATCATGAGCTAAAATAGCTTTTTATCTTATTTTAATCATGTTTCAGACCAGGAAGTTAATGTGACACCTCATAATCACAGAGGGATGTACTTCATGCCTACACAAAAAGCAAAACACACAAGCTAGAGCCAACAATGTTTCTCTAATAAGAACCAATAGATCACGATGTAGGTCGTTCTCCCAGCGGTGGAGTCTTTAATGCCGGAGTCATTAGGTTATCGCTCTGCGCTGCACCTTCTTCTTAGTGCCAGCTTTATCAAATACAAGCAATTCTTCCTCTGATGTGGCTGTGAATTCAGAAGATGGGGTTTAATGGCAACACTTCATCATCCTCCTCACACAGGATGTTGAGAGAAACTGCATCCTCTGATGTCAGATAAAGATGTTGATGCTGTAATGTTACAAGACCACCAGGCGCAATTCAGTTAAGGCCTTAAATAAACACAACCTGAGCTAGTTTAAGGCTCATTACAGTCACATGCCTGCTGAATACAAACAGAAAGTGAAAGCTGAAACATTGTGTTTCAGATAACGTGAGGAGTTTATGGTGACTTTTCTCAGAAGAGGGACAGAAATAAACGTATTTGGAGTTTCATCAAGAAGCATCAAACCACTCTTTATGGCCACAAGAGGAAACAATGTGCATAAAGGAATCAATGAGTGAGGAATAAAAGTGAGTTACACTTTCCTCCACAGCACTGATTTACTTTATAGTCAGGTGGTGGCAACTACACAAAAAAGGAAATGTTTGACTGTAAAAATAAAGATGCGTCTTATGCTACTTGTGCTTACACAACTATAAAAGCTAAAAGCTATAAGCACTTGGGAAAAAAACTTGAAATGCTGATGACAAAAACCAGCAACTTCTGTCAAACTGCATCTGTATCAATGAGCGATGAGGGCAAAAACAAAGTTCCACCCTGCTTCTCTAACGGGGGGCCACATTTACATCTGGATGCCAAGTACTGTTGCGGGAACTGTCCATGACCATGATTACCCACTTGACATCTTTATAGTTCTGTGGCAGAGATCCTCACCGGCAGAAGACACAGAAAAGCAAGAGTGCCAAAGTGGCCCCACGGTGTCGGTGTGGGACATCAGAGTTTTGTGCTGAAATAATTAGTCTGCTTAGCTGCCATCTGGGCTCTGGTTGCTGCTGTGTGGCATGAGCCAGGTGCTTCATGGGTAATACTACAGAGAGACATGCAGCAGATGCTAGTGGGTAGATCTGGCCAACCTGGCATAGATCTGAATTCAGCTCATTCAAATCTGAAAGAGAAACTACAGTAGGGACTGCAGACCAGGCTGGCTTAAGGATAGATTTAATGCTAGTATTTGTGATTTGAAGGCAGAAAAATATACAGTAAATGAAGTGAAAAAGTAAACTTTATCTGAAATGCTGCATTCAGCTTCTAACTCAACGAAAATCTCTGAAACTGCATTCTGCTCTGAAGTGGATCTGCGATAACTCCACTCCATCTGCCATAAAACACGACCTAAACAATCAACACCCTTATCTGTGTAACACAGGTGCTGGTTAATTGCTGCTGTGCCCCTTTGCAGTTTAAAATCTGAAGAGGTATAAACATTTTTTGAGCAGTTCAGTAGGCCAGTAACTTGATAAGGCTCCTGGATTTACTCGATGAGGTTAGAAAGTTCCTGAGCAAGCAGCAGGCATGTGGTTGTTGTTCCCAGAGGGCTGGGAAACCGTATCTGCCCTGAAGGAGCATCCTCTTTGGTAAGCACTTCTTATCCAGGCCATCACTGCAGGCCGATAGCAGCGGGGTAATATCCAGTAACTGCAGCTTTATGTGCGATCCAATACTTGGATCAATCTGTAGGACAGGGGGATTGCCATTAACCCCTGAGATTTCTCTCACTTTCTCTATTGTGCATCTTTTCTTGTCTTGATACTGTAGCGGGAATTTGGAAATTTTTTTTTATAATGGAAAAACTGTGCTTTAAAAATGATCTGTAACAGGAATCTGCTGTGAATTTCACAGAAAACCATTCATGTCAATACATATATTTTTAAATAAACTGTCTTGCATGTGTAAATTATAACTCAAGTCCTTAATTCAGTTAAGAATACAGCAAAGGTAAACTTAGTTTATGTTGTTGTGAATGTGCTGCTGTAGTTGTGTGTCTGCTTGTGGTGGGGGTTGAAATGACACAGGTTTATATTTCTGCCTCTGCTCATGTGTGTTTGCATGCAGGCTTGCGTTTGAGAAAGTGTACGTGTGGAGAAAGCAAGAGAGTTATCAAGAGAGATGGTGTGAAAAGGAAAGAGGCAGTGAGTTTGGGAATTTTGTTTGAAACTGCTGATACTTTGTCCAACAGACTTTCCCATGTGACTAAGAGAAAGAAAGTTAGGCTGAAGCCAAGACACATTGCTCCTACAGAGCATCTCTGTCACTCAAACTGAATATGAATCGATAGTCGCTGAAATTAATGCAATGTGCAGCGATTGTAAAGTATAAAAATGTTGCTATAAAATCAGCAATATGCATAAAAAGCTAAACATTGAGGTTTTTTGGTTTCATTAAGGAAAAGCACAAACTATAAATATGGATAAAAACAGACTTTTATCATTCATTTATGCACAATTATCATTTAAATTATGAAGTTTTACATTTTCTTAATTATTTAAAATTTCTAAATGAAATGTTTTAATTAAACAGATAAAATGTTGATGCAAAAACATGCAGTAAAAAATAACAAACAGTTTTTAAAGACAGCATTTAACAAAATTCCATATCTGGACACCATTAGGAAATATTTACTATATATTTTTTATTTTCTATTTTATACATGTAATGTCTCAGCTGGCATAAATTTAGATTTTCTGCAGGCAAGAAATGTATCATCTATGTTGTTGAACTTGTTTCTACTATTTAAGACAGCTACAAACTAATTAAAATCTCTAAGAAGACAAATAAAAGAGGGAAATATTTTTGTTACAATAAACAGAAGATGCCTGAAGTGATTTCTAAAAAATCCCAGCAGTTTAAGTTTACTCAAAAGTGTGACAAGTCTCACTTACCTTGATTGTTTCTATTTTTTAGGAGGGTCAAGACCCCAAAGCTTGATCAGAACAGGAGGGTCCAAACGTCAGAGGCCACGAGGCAGCTGGAATTGCGCCTGGCAGCATCACAGTCACGAGCACGTAGGTGCAGGAGAGCCGTCGGTCTGGCTGGCTCGCATCGGGTCTGCCGAAAGGACTGGTCAACTGACCCGGCGGCGGAGACGAAGGGGACAGGCACTCGGGGAGAGGAGCTGAGCTGGAGTGGGCTCTGCTGGAAGGCTTTTTCGCCTCTCCTTCCCTGAATGAAAGCAATCCCTAAGAGTGAATGGGTAATGAGAGACTGGCTCCTGAGATTTTAGCTTTCTTAATCATGTTCATAATTAATTCAAGAACATTGATAATTTCATTACATTCTTTTTGTCTTATCAATAAATGATGTGCCTGCACTTTTGGTCTTGTGTATACGGCAGAGAGGGAGGAAGAGAGGGAGTGAGGGACAAGAGAAGTAATACTGCACTAAAAGCACAGGAGATGGAAAATGATACAAACAGGGAAGTGGTAATTATAATCTTTGACCAAGCCACTGGAAGCACAATATGAAGTCAAGTGGGTACAAATAATTAATAAGGCCTCCTGGTGTGTGTGTGTGTGTGTGTGTGAATGTGTGTGAGGTGGGGAGCTGGGGGGAGGGAGAGTGCTGACAAATGTCTCTGTTGGACGTTATTTCATCAGTCCACTAAGTGGTTGTTTCACCAAGAAAAGGTACAAAACATTTGTGTGTTTTTCTGATTTTTTACACTTCTTGCTATTAGACAGCCCCTTATTTATTCCTCACCTTTAAATAGAGAGTGTAGAGGCTGGAGGATGCCCTTCAGATCCAATAAGAGCTCAGATTTCAGAGACATTAGTGCACTGAAGCAGTTTAGAAAAAAACAAAACAACACTCTCCTCCCCGCCCTTCTCTCCTCTCGTCTTGCCCTCTGCCAGGTCAAGAGAAGAAACAGAGCAGAGCCATTTTCTGGCTTGTGGCAAATATAGTTTCCAGTTATTTGGCAGCAAGAATAATGAGATAATATGCATTTTTAATAGTTCATCCTCAGAATATTCAATAACCCTTCACCGCTGCACACGTTATAAATCAGTACTTTATCAATTGAACAGTCTGTTTAAAACAGAGCTGAAAATAGAATGAAAGAAAAAAAGGTGTAATGATATCTCTGTTTCTAAAAAATGCTATGATGATGATTGAGTCTGAGGAATTAAGCCTCTGGTTCACAAAGGTGTAATGTGACCGACTGATTGACTGCTATATGTATGTCAAATGTTTAAACTCATAGTGAGTGATCTGTTCATTCAGACTTTATAGAATAAAAATAATACTTAATTGTTAAAAAAACAACAACAGTATTTGGGGAGGATTACACAATACAGCCTTTAGTTACCATGAAATCTCTTGGATTTTAACTAAAAAATACCTCCAGGATAATTTTTTGCATAAAATCAGGATAATCTGACCATGAAAGCATTGCTGTGGTGCAATTTTAAGGCAATTTTAAGACTATGCAATCTGTCTTTTTCTAATGGATTTCCAGCTTGTGACACAGTACAATACAGATTTGTAAAGCTATATGAGACATTAGAGATTCAAGTACTTTATGTCCTATTTATTTCTTATGTGCCACAGGCTCCTCGTCTTGAGATATGACCAGCTCAACGCAAGAAACCTTTAATAAAATAAAAAAAGTAAAAAGGAGAAAATAGAGATTTACAACAGGTCATTTTGACAGTAGACTTGATATAAGGTGTTCATAACAAGTTTTGCATTTTGTTCCTGGTCCCCTCACACACATTTTAATCATTTTTTATGTGATCTATGTATGCAGCACTCATCCCTGTCTGTCACCCAGGCCCTCCAATGTGTCTCTCTTAAACAGATTGCCACAATACTTGTAATGATGGTCCTTCCCAGCTGTGCTGCAGGAGAGGGGAAGGGAGCAGCAGGCTGTAGTATTACCATAATACCCGCTCCCTCCCTCTGCTGTCCCAAGGGCCCTTGTGTGGCTGCTTGGGGACGTGGGGTAACTCTACTAACTGCTGTGGAGGGGACTCAACTGGCTGCTGGTCCTGGAGGCTTTGTGAATTTGTGTGTGTGTGTGTGTGAATTTGTGTGAATGTGACAGGGCTGAACCTGCCTGTGGGCGATGTAATAAAAGCGCCACGCTCTGCTGGTAGTGATGGTGGCATGGCTGCTGTAGCTGCAGAGGAGGGGATAAATATAAAGCAGGCCTGCATCAAGGAGACGGCCCTCAAGTCACAGCTTGACTTACATCCTAATAATTAGGCTTCTTTCCAATAAAACAGGGATTTGTGGCTATGCATCTCTTTTACTTGTGTTTGCCACTGCAGTGTGGGAGAAATGCAAGATCTGCTGCAGTGAGGCAAGCGCCTATGAGAGGATTAAATTTTAGCCATGTCGGAATGAGAGCAGCAACATTTGCCAAAAATAACTTTTTCAGGTCCAAACTTAAGAGATGTACCTGCATCAGCATCTTGTCAAATTCACATGCAAAAGTTGTGTTTATCTTTCCTCAAAATACTGCATTATTCCTCCATTAAACCAGTAATAATAAACAAATAGTGACTGATTTCCAGTCAATATCTATTCATACAGCTGCTCTAGTTTGCCATTCTCTTTAAATGGCACACAAGCACAGTTGCACACACACACACACACACACACATATTGACTTTGACAGAGGCTATAATCAATAGATGAGCCATGCAGGTTATTGTTGCATGTTATTTTAAACCAATTTGCCCCAGCACATTCTTAACCCTTTGAAGCGATACAATAAGGATCAAACATTTCTATTGTTTTAAAATTTATAATTTTATTGACTAACGTTAAAATGACTATTTGATGATTATCTATAACATTTTATCAGGTATTTATGCAAAAATATAAAAAGTAAATAAATAAAATGGACCCTTGCCACCTACTTAGATCCTCCAGCAGAGGGCAGAAGACTCATTAAAGCTGGTTTTTGAAGAAGGTACTAAATCTGTTAAAGAGGTAGGGGTTTTAAAACTTAGAAATAGGCCTAAAAATTTGATACATTTGGAATTATTGGGTTAAATTCATTTTCCCCTACACATGCTTTTGATTATTTTATTGAACATTCAAACATTCAAATTTATTTTTTATTTAATTTATCTGATGCATCTTAACATCTACTCTTGGTCTTTTTTTTTTAATTAAAAAGACCTTTGCAACTGGTTTTCTAAAATTTCTTAACCTTGTTCTATGTTTATCAACCTGTTTATTAGATCATTACTGACTAGGTGTCACAAAAGGCAACTCAGAATAGAGTACTAGACACAGAGGAAGATGGAGGTTGTATGAGAGAGAGAGGCAAATGGAAGGGCTGGGTGGGGTGGTGGTCCTGGCAGGGGGTATCAAGCTAATTAAAGCAAGCATTTGTCAGAGATTAAGCCTTAAACAGAAAAGGTCATCTGAGCACAAGAGCGCACTGTTTCTCTGCTGTGCTCTAAGGGCAGTCTAAACCTTTCCAAGCTAAATGGTAAAGATGCTATTTGAGGGGGGAGGGGATTAAGATCCTAACCAGTGACAAGACTGACAGTCGGGTCATTGGTTCTTCACTGTCCATTACACATGCTGGTCAAATCTGGCAATCGGTGTCATTTAGGGATGAAAAATAAGCGCTGGGACAAGATCAATAGACGCAGCCGTCTGTACCAGCTGTGATTAATTGACTGTCTTCAATTAATGACTGGCCTGTTGCAAAGCAATGCAATCTGAGAGAGCCAAAAGGCATTTCCTGCATTTCAGACTGATATTGTTTATTTTAGGGAAAGTTTCATCCGAATAAATTCATTAACCATTACAGGTAGACCTTGTTGGTTTACTGGGACACGCTGAAAGGTATTTTTGACAGCATCTTGTTTTCCTGGTGCTCTTTGAAGTCATTTGTAGTATTCAGAGGAAAGTATGCTTGAATTAATGCTTAAAAAATATATTTTTAACTCTCAGCAATGGTTACTAAAAATATTAGAATATTTTTTCTTGGTGTTTTAAAAGTCTGAGGATACCTTCTCATTATACAGAGTTTGTAACACAGAATAATATCATGTAAATTGATGCAACATTTAGGTAACTGCAATTTATTTAACTTAAATGTGTTTGTCGTGTACATTAATCTGAGCATCATCTGATAAAACCACTTCAGGCATGAAAAATGAGTGAGAACAAGTGGTGGCTTTCGATGCATTTAATAGACCACTGAAAACAATCAAACAAGTACTGGTGATGTTTTTAATCTGGGATCAGTGTACAAGGTTATTTTGCACTCAGTCAATTCTAATCAAATTAGATCCTGAGAAGATGTCCTGGTTTTAGATACGATGAAGCACAGGACATGTAGCTTTAGATATGAGTAATGGCTTTGGAGGGTTAAACTGTGGTGGAGATGCGATCTGAAATTTTTATATAGACTTTATGCTAATCCCAGACCATGCTGTATTGCTATTCATAAATCACATTATTTTTACCTGAAACGGAGACTTGTAAAGTAATATATTACATAAACTCTCATGAGAAGGGCTTAAATGACTAAATGTGAAAAAAAGGAAAAGAGAAAAGGTTAACTGATTTACCAAAACAATACACATAAATATGTTTTGTTATAGAAACAGCCAACTGCTCTCTTATTTTCTCTAAATTGGAACTGAGAAGTTTGTTTTTTAAATATTAAAAAGAGGCTGTTTAAAGAACAGTTTTGTTTACATTGTTACTCAAATAGAGCTTTTATACTGCTGAATATTTGCAATTTAATTTATTTTTTGCAAGAATAAACTTTAGAAAACTCTAAACTCTTAAAAGATGTTTCATTATTATTATTATTATTTTATTTTATTTTTTTTCATTATTTCATTATTTACCTGTGGTATGCAAATTATTCCCTAATTTCAGCATGACTGTGGATGATGGATTTATGGCAACTTTAACTGTCTGAAAATCCATGAACTGACTTTTACACCAGCTAAAAGATTATAACATTAACTCAAATATAGTAGAGAATACCGCACAGCTTTTAGTGCACCATGGATCAGACGCGTTGACAGTTAGGGCAGCATGTCAGCCTCTGAAAGCTACTTCAATAAATATAAAGTGGTTTGGTTTCAAGAGGACAGACCTCTGTCTGAAACTGCAACAAAACTCTTAATGCTACAGGTAGATATAGAATGAACAAATGTCACCCTTTCAGGCCCCCCTTAATGAAAAAACAACAACAAAACTGAGTGCAATACCAAAAATGGCACATGAGAAGAACCCGTCAACAAACATGAATCCACACTTTGAATGATCAAAATGATTTTTAGAATGAATAAAATATTCAGATTTATAATAATAATAACAACAACAACAATAATAATTTTAATAATAATAGTTGTTTTTGTTGTTGCTATTATCACATATTTGTATTTTTTTAGATATAATTTTGAGGCTGTATTGCACAGTCCCAATCCAAATCTGCCAGTGGAAAAACTACTAAACGGAGGAAACAATGTACATGTGGGATTTTATAATCTAAAGAACATAACATTCCTCCTTATTTGAAATCTGGCACGAATCAAACTCCACATTATAATTCTCTGGTTTGACGCGGCTCAAATACTGAGAAAAAACGTGTTTGTTGTTAACTAATGAGTCAAATGTAACTGTTTAGTTAAAACAGCTTTCATTTTTGTTTTTTGAGGAGAGGCGTTTGGCCTTCGAGGCTTTCCGTAGTCACGGGACTTTGCGCGCGGAACGGCGGTATCTCTTCAGTTTGTATTTATTCAGAGGGAGTCTTCCGTGTTTTCACTAAACAATGGCTGTTAACTTTCAGTCTTCGACCCTTTCGCTAACTCTGCCGATTTCTTGCCAGATATGCCTCGGCAAGGTAAAAACGGTTCTGTTTAAAACGGTACAGTTTCACGTTTTTTTATGGTATAAATGGTTTCTTCCTGCATCGTGTACGTCAAGTTTCTAGATCAATTTGTCGAACATAAACTGACTTTCTGGGTCAAACTGTGTTTCCTGGAAATGGTGCTACATTTTGTAAACGGATAATCCGCTAATGGTTGCCTCTCTGCAGGTCAGACAGCCGGTCATTTGTGCTAACCACCACGTGTTCTGCTCATCCTGCATGGAAATGTGGTTAAAGAATGCCAGCCAGTGTCCCACCTGCAGGGTACCCATCACAGCAGAGAGCCCGTGCAGGGAGATCATTGGTGAGAACCAGGCTACACACAAACACAATGCAGGAGGAAGGCACACTTAATATGAGAATTACGGTAATTTACAATGTTTTAAAAGCCAGATCTGGGCATATTAAGACAGTTGTTTTTGCTCTTGGTGTGTCAGACTCTTTACAGAGAATATTGAGTTAAAATACTAGTTTCCTGAGACATTTTCACAGTCGTTTGTACAGAATTCATTAAAGTTTACAAGCATTTGTTTATGCAAAACTCTTCAAATGTCCCCGTGTAGCACTTCAAACAAACCTGTGCATTGATTGAGCCATAGTACTTATAAGGTTCAGTCATTCTGTTGTAGATGTACTTCTGTGCAGTGGACTATTGATCTGTTGCATGATACAATTTTTAGCCAAGCTTTAACTATTGAGCAGATGGCCTCACATTGAGTTCTAGAATGCTTTGATATACAGTGGAGCTCACAGTCAACTTAATGGCTGCAATGATCCCAAGTTCCATGGCAACAGAACCAGTCCAAATCATCAGCCCTTCATAACCATGCTGACAGTTAGTATGAAGTCTTTGGTTTTTTACAAATGTGGCACTCCACTTTAGAACCAAATATCTCAACTTTGGTTTTCTCCATCCAAAGGGCATTGTTTCACAGCAGTTATGCTTCCTTCAGATGTCACTTTCCAAACCTAAATTGTGCTCCTGTGTTCGTTCCAATAGCAGCGGTTTTCTTTTGCCACATTTTTACATTCTTCAGTTGTTTTCTAGTGTCACGATGAGATTCTCTATTTAAATATGTAATGTATTTTCAAATTGATCAATAATAGTCCAGTGTGGAGTGCAGCTATAAATAACTGAGATAACTTACTGAAAATCCAGCCATGTTGGCCATAAGCGTTTCAGGTATCAGCTATGTTCAAAAGTGGAGGGTGAGATCAGAGGAGGGAAACCAGTTCTCTGAAATGTTGGGAAGCATTAGAGGGGTCACAAGTGTAGGATTTTAAGTTATCACCTTCTCTTTATGTTTTAACACACCTGTCTGAAGAAGAGCTTGTAAAACTGTTAACATTTGCCCAGATGTTAAAGGGCAGCAAATGAAATTTAAAAAGTTCAGCTAAATAGATTGTATTTAGGTTTAGACCTCCTGAAGTGCTGTAACTAACCCACATAAAGCTGACTAACTTTACTTGAAATATCACATGTTTTTCTTGTCTGCTTATCTTTTACTTTACTCGTGTATTTCTGTTGCAGGAGGAACAAATGAGGGTGATTACACTGATGGCCCTTCTATGAGGAAATGCCTGAGGAAAACCAGAGGAGAACTGCTTTTACGGGAGTATGAGGTTGTCAAGTTTAGATTCTTTTATAGTTTTATTTTAGTATGAGTAGAGATTTCAAATGGGAGAGTCATTTAAAGGAATTTACTTTTAGTTTTGAAAGGACATTGACTTCTTTTGAACAGACAGTCTATCTTTTGGTCAGCATGAAATGCATGAAAGTTTCTGTATATGAGCCAAACTTAATGCTGCTCAGAACAAAGTGATCAGAAAAACAAATATAGCAGTTTAACTAAACCTGTTACTGTTTTTTCTTTTTTAAACATGCACCACCTTGCCTCTGGCAGCTGCATGGATCAGCTCAGTGTAAAGTGGTTCTTCAACACTTCTTTTGATAAGAGCTGTCAAATGCAAATGTAGCATAAAATAATATAATTCAGTTTGCTTGAATTCCTACAGAATGTTTTAGTCATTTGGAAAAAATAATGGCTAATTTTTTGGCCCCTTTGAGCATGAGTTACCTTAACTCGTGTATCATGTTTTTACACTGTTTCTCAAATTGAGTCAATTTCAGGTAAGACAGCTGCTACATATAGAGCTCCAAACAACCCTACATAAAATGATTAGTTAGTGAATTATTATGGCTTGTTTATAAGGGATCAGTTATGTCAGTTTCCATAACAATACCCAGCTTTGTTTGGGAAAAAAAAAAAATTCTAACCACATACTGCCAACTTTGTGGTTAGAATTTAATTTTGCTCAATTTTTCTGTGACAGGAAGAGATTGACGGGCTTATGAAAGAAAACGAGGAGCTACAAACAAAAAATCACAATCTGGAGGAACAACTCAAGACCGCTCTGCATCCCTGCAGCATGAATACAGCCCAACCAGACGACAAGAGAGTTTCTCCGTTTGTTGTGGAAGAATGGAAGAACAAGCTGCAAGCTGCTACAGATGTCTGTGATAAAATAAAGCAAGACATGGACAAGCTCAGAGAGGTACACAACCCGGGGTCTGTACTACAAAGAAAGTTCAATACACCAGGATATCTTTGAGTTTTCTGGTTTAACTCCCGACAGTAGAAACTCTTGCACTGTGAAAATTTGAAGCTTGTTATCATCTTGGTAATGCGTTTAATACAGATGGAGTCAGCAATAGATGAGCAATCAGTTACAATCATGAAAGCTGACAGAAAAAAAAAAAAATCAGTCTATATTAAAGTGTCAAATAATCAGCTTGTCAATCTCACTGCCATGTCACCAAAGAACATTCAACATTCACTTTCATGGATTTTATTAGACTAGTGTTCATCTGGAGTGCCTCTAAACGACTCATAAGACAAAGGTTTCAACTTTAGGTTTGCAGGTGCAATCCGTTTAATTCTGTTTTAAAAGTGTTTGCACTGTAAAGACACGATAACAAATAAGTCTAGTGACTGGACTCAATGTCTACATTTATTTTCTGTCCAAATGACTTTAAAATGCTACATAAGTGTTTTAGTTTTGTGATTTTAACCAGTTTGCAATACTTTTCACAATATGGACATGGATATAAATAATTAGACATAATTGAAAGCAGTTTGTTGAGTCCCAAATGTTCTGAGCTCACAGACTCATTTGCTGTTAAAGCCCAGAAAATTGATGATTTAATAAGAAAAGAGAGTTAACGTTAAAGCGGCACTCTGGAGCATTTTTCTCTGTATCAAAGTTTTCTAAATGTTTTAAATGATATTTCAGGTCTAAACTATGATCTATGGGTTGAGTTCCACAACATCTGTCATTCTGATGAAGACCCTCCTTCCTCCTAGAGCCCCCTTTCCATTATTTCTTGCCGCCGACATTTTTCAGCCAATGAAATTCAAATGTCTGCATTGTCTGAACATGCACGCGCATCGACCAAACCTGTACCAGTAGGGGGCGCTGTCGTACAGGACGCTCCGTGTGTTTCTCTGCCGTCTCAGCCGTTCACTGAGGACTCACAGCTCATTTCTACTAAAAACCTACCCATTCTCCAGCTAAAGATGGATTTATTTTTATTTTTAAACCTTTCACCTCACAGAATGGCAAGGCTTGACAGGATTGTGCGTTTATTTTGGTCAGAAAGTTCATCCAGGACCGAGTCAAGTTCAGCTTCAGAGTCCAGCAGCAGCTCTCTGCTAACAGAGCTAATATCAGAAGCAGCAGGGACAGAGAGGACTCATCAGACCCTCGTAGTATTGTTGGAATAAGATTGTGAACTGTGAGTGATTAAACCCTACACATTGAGCTGTACAGCTCATGTCCGAAGTATATGCGCCGCGTGCACGCGCGCACACGCGACCGGACGCGCGTGTCGAGATGTTTTGAGGAGGAGCCTTTGGACGCTAGATTCAAAAACTGCTCTCCTGATGAAATCCTCCGGAGTGCCGCTTTAACTTATTATGGAACCCAAGGTGCCCCAGAGCAGGTGGTTGATGGACTGGGTGAGAAATGAACCAGTTTTATACTGAAAACCCAGAACTGAACCTGACGTGACCTCACAAAGACCCTAATCCTCCTTACAGGCCCTGCTGTTTATAAGATGCTGCATGATTTCAGTCGTTTGTTACACGTTTCCCTCAAACAGGTGTGCTGTTTTCATAGACAGATCCAGATGCACTTTATCTGCATATTTTGTTGAAAGAATACACACTTATACCTTCAATATATGTAACTTAGTTTTATTTGTGTTACCTTTTTGGAAATATAAACATGGCGTTCTTGTTGACTTGTTTAGGTTTCATATGCAGTAGCAACAGGTAACTAAAGAATGTTGTCTTTATGCAGCCATCTACATTTTAATATGGGTTGTTTTTGCTGAAATAGTTTAAAAGAAATGGAATGACGATTTCTTTGTTTTTGCTGTACACTAAAAATTACAAAATTTGGGAACACGGTGAATATTAAAAGATCAACAGTTCAGCTTTTATATCTGGTTGATTATCACCAGATCTCTTTAAAAGAGGAAATTTATGTGTGGAAAAGGATCCTATTTAAAATAAAAACATTGGTACAGTTGAGTTTTTGATGCTGACCCCAAATCAGAAAATACGGTATAACTTGGAGATTTTTGCTCACCTAAAATCACAATCATCACATTTATGTAACCAGTCTAGATGTAAATAACTTCAAAAATAGCAGAGAATTTCACTTTCTGTCTTTAATCTTTTTCTTTAATTTTAAATCTGTTCTAACTGTACATTAAAAACAAAACAATTCAATTCCATTTGTTTTTGGGATGTTTAGTGCCTTTTATATAGAAAATAATAGAATAATAATGTGGTTCCTAATGTGCTTCTTCACAGGCTAATAAGGCCTTACGATCTCAAAATGTTGACCTTGTACAAGAAAATACGAGACTAAAAGCAGAGGTGGCGAGCAGATCTCCTCAGAAGTAAGTATATGTTTATACCATCTAAGATTATCATCTTTTTAAAAATCCAGACCCTTTTTACTGCTTTCACTTTAAATCTTACAGACATAATTCACTGTTTATTGTTTTGATTTAGCTACAAATGTCATATTTTTATAGCAGCTGAGCAAGAGAGTGATTTGTGTATAAGGAGCATATTTGGTTCTGGAATGTAATTTGTAGCAAAATAATCCCAAAACTGTCAAATCTGTTTTTATTTATTAGAAAGTTCGGCCTTAATTTGAAGTTTTTAGGTTAAAATAATTGAAGTTGAGATGGTCATTTACCGTTAGCTATCCTGTATAATTTACTGTGTAGGGCCAGTGTCCACTAGCAGATGTTTTTATGCTGGATTCTAGTTTCTGTGCAGCTCATGCAATTTATTGTCACTCATCTAGAAAAAGACTAGTATTAAAAAAAATCGTAACAGAAGATTGGGTTAAAGTTGTGTCAGTCAAATGAGGATTTGCATGCAGTCAGAGCAGCCAAGTTAAGCAGAGACTGACTGTGAAAACAGAACCTGATAGTTGTCATAACCGGCCTCTTGCTTCCTGCATAAAAAAATGTAAGAAATTGTTTTTTTAGTTTTAAACTGATAGCTTATTTCTGGGCTGGATGGATTTTAATTATTATTTTATATAAGATGGATACATTTACTAATAAAAATTTCTATGTAAATAAATGTAATTTGACCTTTCTGTCTTAAATGAATCCTCAGGTTTGGTCGATACACAGTGGCAGCACTGGAAGCTAAAATTCAACAGTATGAGCGTGATGTGGACCACTTGAAAAGAGCTCTGGAGCGCAGCGACCAGTACATTGATGACCTTGAAGCTCGGGTCAGGAAAACGGAGAACATCAAACTTGAAGCACAGGAAGCATTTGGGAACAGCGAGGGTGGAGCAGAAGTTTTCGTGCAGCAACAAAAAATCAACATGATGATGAGAAGCTTGAGTGACAATGAGAGAATGTCAATCTGCAGCAATCCAGAGGCAGTGTCTCGAACTTTTTCAAGAAATCAGAGTTTAGTGTTCATGCCGTCTGCAGATCACAAGAATCCGACTGGAGAGGCGAAAGATGAAGACTCAGAAAGCACTTCCTCTGACATCTTGCCCACCACTCCTTCTTCTGCTTTCCGGTCTCTGACCCTAAGAAGTCCAGGCATCCGTGAGAAGAAAGTTGCATTTAAACCTGTGTCTCATCTGAGAAAGCTTAATTTTGAAGAATATCCTAGTCCTACAAAGATGGGCACAGCCTTGGGGAACAAATTTAGCAGCCTTGAGAAATTTCCCAAAGGCCTCAATGACATGGAATCATCAAAGTCTATCTTCTGGGGCTCTTGGCAGAGATCAAACTCTCATAATCTGCCAGGTTCAAGTAAAGACAGCTCAGAAAAGGAATCTACAGCTGCTAATCCTATAAGTGAAGAACCTGATAGTTTTCAGATGTCTAGTGAGGCCTCCATGGATGCAGCTTATCTGGACAAAATTTCAGAGTTGGACTCCATGATGCTTGATGGAGAAAGTTCCAGTAGCAGGGGTTCACAGCTCTCATTGGCTTCCTCCCCTGCAGTAGACTTGGATAGCACTCTCATCCCAGAGCCACGGCCCTACACAGACACCTTGTCAAGCAATGGTTGTAAACCTGTAGTCCAAGGTGAGGAAAAGAACCAGGATCTGGGTGATACCATGGATAGCACTTTAAATGTCAAAGAGGCTCCAAGTGAATCTGAAGAAGGTTTTGCTGCTGAGATGTCAGATAGGGTGGATGGTCCTCTTGTTTGTGGCTCCACAGAGCATGAAGAGCTCTCTCAAACTGAAGAGCTGTCTTTTGATTTGTTGTTTGATCCTCTGGACGAGATCAAGGCTGGTCCCTCTGGCTCCCTCAGTGCAGTACCCCAACTCCAAGATCAGGATCACGTAAACCCTTCCTCCTCTGACTGTGCTGGTAGTAAGCCTGTGAACACAACCAGAGACAGACATGCACTGAACAGCAGCCAGCCAACAAAGCGGAAGTCTCACAGTCCCTTTAATTCAAGCAGCCCCACCAAACTTTCAAAACTCATGTGAAAGTTTCAAAAACCCATTCTGTGTTTTCGCAATTTAGTTTAATACAAAAATTGATGCTATAGGGTGTAATTTATTGCCTTATATTCATGTTTCTTCTGTAGTGTTATATGAACTAAGCTGAACTAGAAAAACACTCAGATAGCATTTAAAATGTACTTGTAGGTCTCAGCTGAGTCATGTTGACTTTTTATCATCTTTAGTACGTCTCATACTTACTACTAATACTTTCAGACTGCTTGTCTGTAATTTCCAGCTATTGAGCAGCTGGGATGTAATGCTGAAGATGGAATATGACTATAATGAACTGTAATATGCTGAATAAACAATGTATTTGTTAAGAAATAAAGAAATGCAATGCACTGCAAAAAAAGAAAGATTTTATTTTCTATATCCAGTGCCTTGATAACATGGTGTGGCCCCTGACTCTTTAAGGATGACCGCCATGATGAACCTGGTTGTTCATGTTTTAATGTGGAGCAGAATTGTGGAATAATTTATTAACAAGCAGTTTCTTTAATTATCTACCTTTTGCACATTTACACAGTTCTAACAGTGATAATTATTAATTGGTTGATAATAAAAATTGAAACCGTGCAGCCTATTCATGTCAAAAGCATGTAGCCTGTGAGGACCCACATTAAAGACCACACACACACAGTAGCAGTTAATGCCTTATTTATTATGCAAAAGTAACGATATTGTGTATATTTCACATACCTCTAATCGCTGCATGAAATTTTAATTGGATAACCATTGTGGTTTGAATTAATGAAGCGTTAATTCATTGAGATTAATTAATTTAGGTGAAGACTGCACAAGGTTTGGTGATGTATTAAATCAATTTGTTTAACACTCATTTGGCAATGATGGGCTTTAATGATCAGGTGGTGGACCCCCCTCCCTTTTTTTTTTAATTCACCCAATTTAAGAGTGGAATAACAGTAGAGGGGCAGTAACAGCCTTCTGCAAATTTTAACCTAAAAAATTAAATATTGTCACTCAGTAAAAATAAATCATATTTTGAATGATTTTTTGAGCTTGAGTAACATTATAGGGAAAATATGTTTATCTATAGGCAGTCAGGAAAACATGTTTCTATTTAGTCCATTATGGGTCACTAAGTGAAGACCTGGACCAGAATGGGACAGTCGCAGATGTGGTCCTGTAGCAGGATGGAGAGGAGCTCTTAAAAACGTGAGCATCTACTCCAGATGTTATTGCCTGCCCTGTGAGCATTTTTTAATCTGTCAGCCAGTCCACTGTTCTGGCAGTTTATGTCTCGCGAGAGCAGCCGAGCACGGGCTTGTTGACGAGATCTGAGGCGCTCAGGTGTAAGAGCCTCTCTCATCCCCAGCAGTGGGAAACAGTAGACAGATAAGTGCGTCTGAGAGACTGCAGGCATCTCTGTGATCTCCGGGCACAAGGCTGCTGCACTCGGTGCACTACAGAGCGAACCGCACCGCTTCACTGCTGGATAGGAAAAGGATTTCCCGCGTGTCTGTGACTTATTTCCCAGCTCTTGTAGCCGTTTCCCCCCTTTTTTTCCTCCTCCTGTGCACTTTAATTCGAGAAGCTCGCCAAGATGATGTCCATGAACAGCAAACAGCCGCACTTCGCCATGCATCCCTCCTTACCCGAGCACAAGTACACCACTCTGCATTCCAGCTCGGAAGCTATAAGGAGAGCCTGTCTACAAACTCCACAGGTAAATGATTCACCGAAAACTTTACATTTGTCACTTTTCTTGCCTGTGCTGCTTGTAGAGACGAGCGCTTGTCTGTGCGTAATAACAAGGGATGCTTCAAGGCACATCCAGCCAAGACGCGCGCTTAATGTTTTTTTCATGTATTCCACAGCAATCACTCGGAGAGTCTGTGATCTTTTTGAAAGCTTGCTGCACGCAAAGACCAGCGTAGCTGTTTTTGTATTAATTTTTATGACTTGCCGCCTCTGAAGGAAAACTCAACTCCGTTATGAGTCGCTTAAAGTACAGGCTGGCACATAATTGCGCTCTTTTTCTCGTTTTCTCTTTCTTCTTTTTGCATTTTTCCATTTCTTACCAATTTTGTACCCACTCACTCTTCCCTCCTTGTTCTGTTCTTGCAGCTACAGAGCAACATTTTCGCCAGCCTGGATGAGACCTTGCTGGCCCGCGCAGAGGCTTTGGCCGCCGTGGACATCGCCGTGTCCCAGAGCAAGACGCACCCGTTCAAGCCCGACGCCACGTACCACACGATGAGCACGGTGCCATGCTCGTCCACGTCCACTGTTCCACTGGCACACCACCATCACCACCATCACCATCACCACCACCAGAACCTGGAGCCTCCGGACATCATGGACCACATCACCTCACCGTCTCTTAGCCTGATGTCCAGTGCGCACGACGGGACAGGCGGTGGAGGTGGCGGGGGAGGCGGAGGTGGCGGCGGAGGGCTCATCTCAGCCTCCTCTGCCCACCCGCACTCTCACATGCACGGCTTAGGGCACCTCTCCCACCAGGCCATGAGCATGAACTCGACACTCACCCACCACGGGCTCTTACCGGGCCATCACGGGGGAGGTCACGGCGGCCCAGGGCTCACAAATCCCGGACTTCCTTCCATCAATGACTCGGACACAGACCCAAGGGAGCTGGAGGCTTTCGCGGAGCGCTTCAAGCAGCGGAGGATCAAGCTGGGGGTGACCCAGGCGGACGTGGGCGGCGCGCTGGCTAATCTCAAAATCCCCGGCGTGGGATCACTGAGCCAAAGTACAATTTGTCGATTTGAGTCCTTAACTCTCTCCCACAACAACATGATTGCGCTTAAACCCATCCTCCAGGCCTGGCTGGAGGAGGCCGAGGGGGCCCAGAGGGAGAAAATGAGCAAACCGGACATTTTCAACGGAGGGGAAAAGAAACGCAAGAGGACATCAATAGCGGCGCCTGAAAAGAGATCTTTGGAGGCTTACTTCGCCGTTCAGCCTCGACCGTCGTCCGAGAAAATAGCGGCTATAGCTGAAAAGTTGGACCTGAAAAAAAACGTAGTGCGAGTGTGGTTTTGTAACCAAAGACAGAAGCAGAAGAGGTTGAAATTTTCAGCTACTCACTGATGGAAAGTAAAGAAAAAGTAAAATAAAAAAAAATGTTTGGTGACTGAATTTGGGGACCAAGGGACACTAATAAGACACCATTTTCAGTCTTTTGTCTCCAGCGACTTTACACGTTGGTGCACAATGGGCTTTAGACACCCATTTTACGAGGCTTCATATATCTTCTTTATTTTCACGTTATTGGTGAATGTGAAGTATGCAAATAACAGATTACACAAGTTTCGCTCAGTTGTTACGAGGGAAAAGTTTAGTGACGTCGACATTGCCTTTTAAAATATGGGAAGAGGTAATTTGTTTGATACAATAGCGAGTTATTTTCTCCAAATAGGCCTATTATTTGAAATATAGCCATTTACGAATTACCTCATTGATTGTTGAAATGTGTTTTCGGTTTGACTTTTTGTCGCTGTTGGTATAGAGTAATTCATGAATCTGCTAATTTATTCATGTGTTCATTTGATCTTATTTGGGAGGCTGCTATATGGACTCAAATTTAGTTGCGAACTTTTATGGCTGATGGGGGGGGAAATAAATTAGGCCTGCATGATTTCCTAATTCACGGGAAACGATTAATCATATCTACAGATATATTTATTTTGAATTTGCACAAAAAGACCCTTTATAAGTTTGTCATGTCGAAATGGTTTGTATATACAGACATCACTTTATCACACATAAGAGCTCCTGTGTTTTGGAAATAAATTTAAAGGGTCTTTCGACACCATTGGCATCACAGGGAAAACTTTAAAACAGCACGAAATCCTTGTTCGTTAAAGAGAGATCACATTAAAAACGATTTTTTCTTTCATGTGTTTAAGTTTGCAGTGCAAACACTCTATGCATTGAATAAAAAAGACTTAACTGCGTACAGTAGTGCTGTCTACTGACAGACCTTATTTTGTGGATGGTGTAAGTCACTGTTAAATGCCTGTTTTCACATTAAGGTCACCTCGTTGTTTGTCGTGTTAATTGTTACGGAATCGTTGTGTAAGTAATATTTTACTTTGTGCACAAGTATGTTTACAAAACTGCGGCGACATGTGCATCATGGAAAATGTCCCAATGTCCCCTTCCCTCATTCACAACTCCTCCACTCTCCTCTGTTGTCCTCTTCTAATTTCATTGGTACTCTTCATCTTGTAAGCCAAAATACAACGGGGAGGTGTGTTCCAGCAATCTTCTAATAAATCAAAGAAAGAAAACGATGCGTTTTTGGTTGTGACTGGCCCCACACTCAACAGACATCCTGACATGTACGTTTCATTAATGGTGGAACACGTTATTATTTTACAACTCGGTAAGGATTTAAGTGTTTTGATATAAACGAAATTATTCCATTTCCCTTTTCCCGTTTTATTTGTTTATTTTTGCAATCGAAAGTAAAGGCGAAATGGCTGCGGTATAAATATGTTTAAATCAGAAGCATTAATATTAAATGTGAGAACGGTCAAACACTTGTTCTTTGACCTTTAAATTATTTCTGTGCCAGGTAAAATATTAATAAAATAATACAAATAATAATAATAATAATAATAGTAATAATAAATAATAATAGTAATAAGTTGATTTATTTTCTGAAAACGAAAATTATTCGACTCATAACTGCAGCATATATGATCAAATGGGATAAATATGGGTCATTTGATGCATACTAGTCCTGTTCACAAGATAATGTATTACTTCATTAAACATGTTTATTGAAAAATCCTAAATAAATTCACAACCTTTTGCTTTGTGTTAAAACAGGTGTTAAAAAAATTTAATTGATCAAAAAAAAACAAAAAACAAACAAACAAAAAAAAAACAACAACAACAACCCTCAACAACTTTGTCATTAAAAATAAGAGAATACAAAAATACAAAGAATATTAATTAGATATTAATGTTTAGACTATAACCTGCAGACATGTTATCCTTTTGGTTGCCTTCGCCTTTATTTGGGCCTATGAATTACTGCGACTTTTTACAAGCACGCAATGCAATATTAATCACGCTTTGCTGATATAAAATGCAATACTTTCAGTCAGCTTTCGGGGCTTTCAGAGGATGCAGGCGAGTGAAGAAGGTCGTTGTTTAACAGCACAGAAAGCTGCCTCATATTGCTTTCTGTAGCTTTTGGCTACATGACATGGACAGGAGAATGAGCGATTCCTCAACGTAAGTAGATTTTTTTCTAGTTTGACTGCAGATTTTTATCTTAGAAAGGACTTTCATTATTAACATATATTTTTAGTTTCCTATTGTTTGACGTTTTAGCACGTTTTTGGACAGAGTTCCATCTGGACTCCAGCTTTATTCGTTAAAGTTGATGGGAAATTGTATTTGTAAGGCACGGATTTTTTTAAGGAGATGCAAATTTGGCATAATTTTTTTACTTTGAGTTAAAAAATGCTTTTTTTTCTGAATGTTATTTTATTAATCTTAATTTTATAGGAGCATTAGGTAAACGTACACGCTGAACTGGCTGTTAAATAGCAGATAAAACCCATTTTTCCATAATCGTCGTTCAAAGTTTCGTCTTGTAACAGCCTATCGACAGTCAGTACCCTTCACTGCTGGTGCTGAACACACTCCACCAGCAGCACCGCGCGCACCACATGGCACATCATTTCAGCACCACGAACAGCTCCGCTGGCGGATTGAAGAGTAATGCATTATTGAAAGCCTATATCAAACAGCTCTGGGGTGCTGTCTCTCTGCACAGGGGCTCTGGATGAAGTCGGACTGTCTGCCTGCACAATAGCCTCTAATATGTTAATGGCCGTAGGGGATGCCGGAGGTACCGTCCCCAGCTGCCTCGCCTACCATATGTCAGCCCGTTACGACAGAGCCCTCTATTAATCAGGAGGGATATTTCATCGGTACCTTCACCGATATCATAACCCTTAAAGCTCCATCAATAGCGGGCCGCGCTGCCGCCTGATCGCAGGTATTGCTGGGGCCTGAAAGGGCCTTCGTCCTTAAACATGTCGAGATCGTTTAGGTGGACCTCACCCCCTCACCCACAAGCATCCTGCCCGCCCCCTTACATCCCATGATGCATTGGGCGAGCACTTACAATTGTATAATGATAAAATTAGACTGATAGGTGAAGATAGTCGGTCTTTATTATTATTATTATTATTATTATTATTATTATTATTATTATTGAAGACTTTTTATGATGGGCATCTCGACAACATCAATCACCTCTCCTCCTTCCACCTTTGTATCCCAGCATAGGCCATGATGGATTAATCGTGGAGCCTTCCAAAGCATCCCATAACTTAATTCCTTGAGGCTACCAGTCGGGGGAGTAATTAATCTATACCGCGGATGTAAATAAAAGGAAATTGGATTCCTGACAGACGAAATGAGGGAGTCTCTGACACCACCTCGGCAAATAATGATTTCACCACGTTATGGTTACGCAGGCGCTTAGATTTACGAGCGTACGACTTTTTACTATAGCTCTGAGCGGAAGAGAGTGAGCCTATCCTAATCGCAGCTGTTAGGCACCCAGGTTAAGATGGATTGGCTCATTATAATTACAACACGCCTGCGTATTAAAGAAGAAAAAAGTGTTCACATTCCGTGTGTTTGTGATTCTCTTATATTAAGTTTTGTATTCGTTTTGACATTGTTAATAAAAAAATGTCAAAACAAATACATAATATGAGCGCCTAGTATAGGCTCCGTTGATCTAACAAGGCGCAGGAAGGTTGGCCTTTGGACGGAAATGTCAAACCTGGGATGCGGATGGGTAGATCCCTCAGATCTGCACTCATTTCCCACTTATATTTGCTCAGTAATCCGATGTGGCAGCTCTCCATCGCCGGGGACCCGGTTTGAGAGGCAATGCTGTTGACACAGGGGTATATTTCAATCACAGAGGGTTCAGAGTCAGACGCACAACTTATTTGTCTAATAAATCCGTCATTTAGTAAGAAAAATATTTGATCTTGAGGGGTTGACCTCTTGTCATGTAGCGACTGACGGATAAAAAATGGGCATGGACGCATCAAGGGCATGCAGGTAGTCTGCATCCTAAAAAGGACAATTTAGATTCATATTTATGTGGAGCACGCACGCGCACACACGCACACGCAAACTGACTACGACAAAAAGTTCAGAACAACAGTGGTTGGGGTAGCAATCATTGCGCTTGCACGACACAAATGGGTCTTTTTAGTGGTTCAGACACGATCAAATATTTCACGAACAAGTCTTGTGAACTGAAACAACTTAAAGCGGATTCAGCACAAGCCCACTATTAGCAGCATGATGCACACACACACACTAACAAGGCTGCAGTCAGAATGGAACACCCCAATGAAAGCCTGAGTAACACTGGCTAAACCCCAAACGTTTATGAATGTTTAAACATACATAAAGCAATCAGATAAAGCCGCATGATAAATAGTATTTTGTGTAGCCTATTTTATTCTATTTTGACGAGAATGATCTTGTAGTTTTATTTTGAAAGGCGTTATATAACCTTGAACTTTATTAATACACCTAAAACACATTAGCCTATGCTTTTGACCAGATGCAAATAATAGTACTTATTTTTGTTTGTCTGATGTGTAGCCAAATAAAATGCAGCAGCTATGCTGTTTATCCCATTATAATCTTATAATTTATAGAAAATATTTAAAATGGCCATTATTGTTATAACTTATATCTTAAAATTATAAAAGCTTCAGATAGACACCTATACACCTTTGAACTTTTATAAAAAGTGAACTAAAAATCATATTTCCTTTTTTTTTCCTCTGCATCAAAAGCACGTGACCAAGCAGCCCTAAAAGCCCATATTAGCCACAAGCTCATACTTAGCAACTTGCCCTCGTCCCGTTACTTGTAGCTTATGAGCTCTATCTTTTCAGCACTGTTAATGTAAGGTCTTTTATCTGATCTGGAAACCAAAAAAAAAAAAAAAAAAAAAAAAAAAAAAAAAACGCAATTGAAACAAAACTACAGTTGCGTGAACTCACCGCTTGACAACTAAACTGATAAAGTGCACCACTAAAACATCAAAACGCTGTCAGCGTCGGCTCCGTCCCGGGCTGTTTCACCTCCTTCTCAATTCACGTATCGCCACCTAAATGTCACTTTATGCTAAACCTGCCTCACTTCCTAAATGTCATTTATTTCCCAGTCCCTGCCTTCAAAGAGCCACCGCGGCCCCGGGCGGAGTGCTCTTTGAACCCATTCCCCTGTCGTCATTACCCGCACGCGCAGCAGACAGAAGGCGCTAGGCAAAGAGGAGGGTCGCGAGACCGGAAACATATGGATCAGCAGACACCATATAAGGACTTTCACCGCCTTCAGGTTTAGCAGATGAAGCTTTCAGAGTAGTTGTTGGGTCAAAACAAACAGCAACAAACGCGATTTCATCGATTGTCTTGATTAACTCTTTGTTTGTGTTACTTAAAAAACTCACACATAAATTGACCCGCTAATAAAATATAAACTCTTTGAATGCGTTACAATGACTCATCATTTCCGTCAAATCTGTTCCTGTAGTCGGAACATTGTTGTTTTCTGTAAGATGGAAATAACACGAGTAGTCGATAGTGTCGTATGCTTTGTTTTTATTTCAACAAATGCAACAGTTTCCCACTAAAGTCTTTTTTTTTCCATGTTTACAGATGAGAGAAAGTCTGCATCACCCCTCTGATGATGACGGGGAGGGGGATTGTAAGAGGAAATCTGCAAGAAAACTGGCTTGACGATGGACAGCAGGTTCCCCTCTGGGACAGATTAGAGCTGAAATGCATGAATGAATGAAAAAATAAAACAACGAATGAATGAATGATCCATGAATGATTATGTCGCTGACCTTGGTGCTGAAACGCCCGCTCCTCCTGGGAAAATTCTACACATTTAAATTCGGATTAGCATTTAAGCTACTTAAATCATTTAAAAATAATGTGTTTGTCTCTTTTTAAATACGTTACTGTAAAGCAAACAGTTGGGTCCATAAAAAATAAAAATAAAAAAATAAAACATATTATTTTTCGTGTCGCTGCTTTATTAATAGTTATTTGATGTCAACACATGGTCAGGGTTTTGGAGAGGGAAATGTATAAGGGCATTTCACGTGGCTGAGAGAGGCCAGCCCCCTTCAGAAGATATTGAATATCTTCCTTTGTACACATGGACTTCGATAATGAGGAGAGTGTCGGCCACCATTTGCCCGCCGCCACGCCATCAAATATTCATCACTGTTGATTAAACAGCCGGCAGCTGCCGATCGGCCGGGTGTCAAATTTGTATCCAGCTCTGAACACAATCAGCGCGACTACAAAGAACTGTCGCTCTCAAATGTTCAGAGAAACTCTTCAGAAGTTTTTATTTGTTACCAAGCAGCACCTAGAAGGAGGCGGGTGGGTCAGTGTGTGCTGAATACCACTCATACTCTCAAAATATAACAGAGCTTAAGAGAATATTTACGTTTACATCCCTTGACCATCAGCTAGAATGACAGGAATGAAAATGTGCATGTGTGTGTGTGTATGGGGGTCAGTGTGTGTATGTGTGAGTGAGAGGTTACTGTGAGGCACTGTAAATATTTCATGAGTTGTTAGAGGTTGGGGTAGAGAGGGAGGACTGCCCTGGAAGGTTGGTTCAACTCATTTGCTGAACTCGAGCTTGGAAGCATGCAGGGGAACAAATGTTGATGCAGTTACACACACTCACGCTCACACACTTCTACACACAAGCCTGGATCTGTTGAAACGCTACAGCAGCAGCACTACTACAGCATGGGTGGCTTTTTATAGTCTTCCCTGTTCTTCTTCTCTTCCATAGATCAAACACCAAGCAGCAACAAGACACAAAACCCGATTGATACGCTATTTTAATTAAATCTAATTTAATTTGAAGGCAATTTTTGTTTTCTAAAGATAAAACAATGATTTAATTGTTTAACTCTGCAGTGTAACTTGCTTCATTAAATCATTCAAACCAGTCACTGACTAGAAATAGACTAATTGTATTTAACTTCTGATGCTCAAAAGAATAAAACATACAATTAACACATGCGTGCTCATGCACACTCCAGTGAAAAAGTTAAAAAATCTGATTAACTCAATAGGTAATTAAACAGCCTTTTGCAGGAAATTTTTTCTTGGCTAGCTGTACTAATATTAGAACTAAGTTGCAATTGTCCCATGTGATTTTACAACCGAATAATGCAAATGATTCAGTTTATCATTAGGAAACGTAAATAAACATGAAAGAAGGAATACAGTTTGTTGGCAATTTGCATGAAAACAACTAAATGGTTGAATTCCAGTTTTATTTTCTATAAAGACCCATCATTAATAACCTCAAAACATCCAATTTGAGATCAAAATAAAATGTTGTGAAGTTCTTTTTTTTTCCAAAGTGACATTACATCTGGTTCTTACTAGAATGAAAAAGTGCTTAATGTGTTCATCTGTTACATGTCTGGTGGTCTGTGGAGGATATCTGGGAGAACCGTGCTAAATCAGGCAGGATCTAACATAAAGAGGAAGTGTCTAAGAGATGAGACAGAAAAAGAGATCAGCTTACTGGCCATTGATCGCCTTTCTTTGATCTTATTAGCATCTTGTTACTCAGACTGGAACATCATCCTCTAGATCCTCTTACTGGAATATTTGACTCATGACACAGCTATTAGATCAGCACCTTTACATGTGTCACCAGTCAAACAGCAAACACAAAATAAAGATGACAAACCCTCACAGATTGCTTGTATTTATATCTCCAGGTTAAATCAGAGACATGGCAGAATATAAGACCCTATTTTAGATTTTTAACTGAACAAAAAAAGGTGAACAAGCTCCTGTAACGCTGTTTCCTCGCTACACCCAACAGATGTTACTGCTGCTTTCGTCATATCAGACAGTACATTGTGAAATAATCATGATCACACCCTGGAGACACACACTGAGTGCCTCCAGGATCCCATGTTAGGAACCAGTCATTTCTGACAGCTTTCATCAATACCACATGTTCTGACAATGATTATGATGTCCTCAGTGGCCTGACTTCACACCTCGCAGGTCACACGGTGTGAAATCAGCTCTCCTGTTTATTACTCGGGGGATCTCATCGGCTCCTCAGAAGACTGACAGCTTTGACAGGTGGAGCTGGAGTTGACTTTGACAAACTACTGATTAGCCTGTCACTCTGAATGGAGGAAAAGCCAGGAACTATGTAAAATTCATTCACTCACTCCCTGCAAACCAGACAGGTAGCTGAATGAATGCATCGCCTCATCCAGCAGGGTTGTCTGACATGGCTAATTATGTTTGAGTAATAAGCAGCAGTCACGTTGATGTATCTCAGTGAGAGTTCCAGTGCACAGGCTCACTCTACTTAAAGCGACCAGTTTGTCCTTCAAGCCTATTTAAAACTGGTTAAAAACGGACTTTTGTTTGGTCTGGACTGGAGCATTTTGCTAAGAAAAATAGCTGAACATGTTTTATTTATTTATTTGTTTTACCTGCATTGACCTCAGTCTGGATCCTGCAATCTGATATATTATCAATACAGATATTCACCATCTCATTCACTGATTTTCTTTCCTTTTAATCATTGAGTATTGCACCTAAACAAAATGCATGGTTAAATAACTACATTTATTTTCAAATGCAAATGTTTATTAGCATAATAAACACAGATGAAGGGACACAAGTTAAAACAAATTTGTTCTAAGAGAAAAAAAGTGATTTTACATTTAAAGTTTGATATATTTTGTAAGAAAATTATTTTTTCTCAGAGTTACCAAACTTAAAATACATTCTTCTGAATGTTCTTATGACTGCAAACTAATGCAAAATAAACCAATAAAAACATAAAAAGAAAAACAAGCATACAAAGAATGTTTCAACTTTAAAGAAAAAAAAGCATTAAAAATGAGTAAAACATAAACTAACATTTATAAGAAAAATGTTAAAAGGTTTCAAAAACCATGTTAAAGACACTTTAAAGGATTATTAGAAAGTCTGGCTAATTGGAAACAAAACATGAAGGACTGAGGGATGACTCAAGACTTTTGCACAGTATGGGACATGTATAAAATGACTCATTATCACTTACTAAGAAGCTGTCAGTAGCCAAAAATAAAACCTTTGAAGTAAAATAAACTGACCTGCTTGATTTGTTGATTTAAACAGTGACAACCAACTTCAACAAACAGCTAACAAAACAGACTGAATTAACCTTTTTAAATTCACTATTTTCATTGGTCTTGCATAAATTGTTGCATCCACCTTTAAGAGAAAAAAACCCCAAAACAGAATCTAAGAATAGTCTGAACTTCAACGCCTCTTTTGCCTCAAACCTCAGTAGACCAGACCACTGCTGATACCTCCTAATTACTCTGATTGACTGCTAAGCAATACCATCTATGGGGTCACAATCCCTCCTAAACACGCACACACACACACACTGTCATCTATACTCTACAGTAACCCTGCTTTCACACAGTCAGGATCCAGATCTCACCTACTTATTGACCACTGTGACACATTGCATGGCGGGGGGAAAGGGGGGGGCAGCAGTCTGGGGAGAGGGGAAGGTGAGGAGATAAAGTGTACCACTGAATAATTCAGAACAAAAACACAGAGGAAATCGATCAAAAGACCAAAATCTGATATTAATAGCAAACTCCACTGTAATGCTGTAATGTTGGGATATGTGTGTGAGTTTATGAGCGTGTGTCGCCTGGATTAAGTGACTCTGAACTCACTGTGCTTTCACTTTACGAGTTTTAAAACAGCCATCTGCGCAGAAGTGGAGTGTTCTCTGTGTTAGTTAGACACTTAAGAGTTGCTAAGTAATTAGCACTACATTGGATTTTATAATTGCCAATCATGTGCCTTTATTGGTCAATTACCTGCGCTAATCAAGTGACTCAGCCAAATGTAGCAGTCCTATTATTACTCAATTAAAACAAATGCTCTCTGTGGTAGAGACTTTGAGAGGGAGAGAGGGAGAGACCGGGGGCGGGTGAGGTGCTCCCACTATATCATCAGGTAATTAATATTTTCATTAACTCGCTCTCCGTTGAGCTGCGACCTGCCTCTGATCATTTCATTTTGCCTCCATGGGTTCGATACCGTAGTGGCTCCATAATTAGTTTGATTTACATCTGCCTCCTGTAATGAAGGAGCGAGCTCACTCCCTCGTCCTCCCTTCGCCCTGTGCTGCTGCTCTCTGCTCACACTCCTCTAACATCCAATAAATCCACCGGGTTGGACATGGAAGCAATAGGCCTCAGTGCATTGAGACAGCTCATGAACAAGAAACAGAGACATGGTTTATGAAAAATTCACACCAGGATCTTTGAGGGATTGAGGAAGGGCTCGTGTGAGCCATGGTAGGGAAACAGCTCTTATTAAAGATTGAAGCGTACACACATGATTCTTTTCTCCTTTAAGAATCAGTAGTAAACCTTTGGGATGAAGAGGAATGTCGCCACAGATTAAAGATGTCAACGGCCACAGGAGGATCAAATCTAAGTTAATTGTTTTATGGTTATTTAAATATGCTACATTTCACAGATTGATAGCTAAAAAAATGTAGATATCAGGTCAGTTTGAGCAGCTATTTTTAAATGAGCACATCCAGTGTATGAGCTCCATGACTTAAGCAGCTTTACACTCAGCAGGGCACCACTAGAGAGCACATGAATGATTTCAGCATTAATAATGCTCCATTGATTATTGCTCTGTTTTAAAGGTGAATGGTAAAGCTTTGTGAGCAGCAGGGGAGGGAGAAGTCTGTGTGTCTCAGGGAAGGCCTGATTTACATTTTGGAAAGTGCACCTGATTCTCGGGGGGTTCTCTTGTCATTTTCTGTCAATACTGACTCTGAACTTTCTTTGTTGTGGAGGACTCATTGGTCCTCTACACACAGACTGCATTATAGCTGCTGATCACTTTTTGATACTGGGTATGTGCTGCAAAAAATTACATTTTAATCAGCAAGAATAAAATATAAACACGTTATAACCCAATTTAATCACTAAAAGCCCGATTGTTCCCAACATCTCCACAGGCTGCTTGTCAGATTGCTTGAGTTCAATAAAGCAGGGAGTTTCAAGGTTGATTCACCCACTGTGTATGAAGCCACTTGCTTTTTTCTTTCTTATTTATGGGAGCGATTGGTCCGCCAACAGATCTGGGGTCTGTTTCAGAGAAAGGAGCAAAAGCTTGTGCCAACAAACTCTCCAGCTAGCCGTGCATTAAGATGATCTCAGTGTCAACATTTCTAGGAAGGTAATCGTCAGCATAAAACAAAAAGCACAACACAGAAGTAAGAAAACGCAACTTTTCTCTCAATTCTACTGCGTTTGCTTCAAGAGATGAAGGCGTTCTGATTAGACTTGCCATGCGTACAGTTACTCTTTTTTGATCTCCATTCGAAGATGATATCATGTGAACGAGGAGATAAAATAAGGGCAAATTCGTTCATATATAAATTCAGTATGCTTTTCAAGTTAAGTCGAGCAACTCAAGAATTTTCCTATATGCTCTCAGGGATCGATGTGCACCATCCTACAGCTGATAAACTGCAGTGACAGGAAACACTACATGCTCTCTTTCCAGGTTTCACAGGAGCCAGAGCCAAGCGGGTGGAAACATAAAGATAATCTTCAGTGCCACATAAAAAAGGAGCCAAATTAGCAAGCTAGCCAGACTGTCCATTGCAGCATCTCTCAGGCACATTTAGCCAGCAATGAATGCAGCTCTGCCTACCATTTCCCCTTACTCAATTATTGATGGTAATTATCCTGTCCGTGCTTAGTCTGCACCATAACAATATATTCTTAACAAGAAACAAGTCACAGTGTGTTCTCTCAAGTGATCATTTCTTTCTTCTGGGATGTTTTTCATTTCTGCTGTAATTCTTCTATATATTATAATTGGCACAAGGACACATTTTCATAACATCTGAGCAGAAGGTTCATATTGGACTTATTACGAATTCTTCAGGTTATTCTCATAACGGTGCTCCCTGAACAGCTATTGTTGTCATGATCTGGGCCCCTTTGAGTTTGGCCTTTTAGTTTTTCCTCAGTTCTTTTCACTTCTCCACAGCTTTCCTCTGGTTTTTATTCCCAGCAGTTCCTTGTTCATTTAATCAACCTGTTCCTAATTCCACTAATTACCTACCCCTGCATATATACTCATTTGTTTTGTTCCTGTAAGATCCTCCTGTTATTCTTGTTTACCTGTTGCATCTCTGAATTTTCCTCCCAGTGATAATGTTCTTTTAAGCAAGGAAACTTTCCTGAATGATTTACTGAAAAATAACAGAACAACTGAACCATCCAACAGGTTTAATACCTGTTTAGGAACATTATTACCCTTTACACAAGCAAAAAAAGAAAAGAAAAATGTCACTCGACAAACAGCGTCTTCCAAACATCTAAGCCTTTCACTAAGCCAAACATACAAACACACAAAAATAACAAAAACTAAACATCTCTCTCCCTCCTGACTATGATCTTGGCCTTTCTGTCCTCTATTTCCCCTTCCATTTCAGTGGAAGGCCCTAGCTTCCCGTCTTCCAGCGCCGCAGGGCATGGAGCTAGCCAGCGGTGAGTTTCCATCAATTAGTGCACCCCCGCGGCCTCGTGGCAGAACCCACCTTTGACTGCAGAGAGATATTGATTAGTTCAGCTGCACTGTCAGGTCTGGAGTGAGCAGGACCGGGTGATCCAAGGCCTTCGCCAGAGACAAGATCATGTTGAGTTTTTGACACATGTAGGCACACACACATACACATGGAGGCAAGCATGTGTACACACGCAGGTGCACACAAACGTGCACATTCACACATGAACACATACAAATGCAATGCAATGTGCTCCCTCAGATGACTGCAAGGTGTGAGAGAGGCAAGATAAGAGGAGAAGTCCACAAGAGTGGCTTGTCAGGAGAGTGATGGCTGAGAACTGACAAGTGCTTGTTAGTTTTTTTTCCCTTTTCCACCTCATTTTGGTGGAGTTGCTGTGAAAACAACAAGCTGGAGAACCTCATTGAAAGATGGATTACTGTGAGTAAAATTTAGCTGCTCTAATCAAAACAGCTTTTAAAGAAAACATGCATGACTGTAGATCAGATGATGGAAAATTACACTGTAGCTCACACATTTACATGGTGAGATTATTTAAATAGACTACCTGGTGATGAGGTACAGAGGAAATAAACTTTCACTCCATTAAAAGATTTTTAAATATTGACAAAACCCTGAGCATTAAGAGGAGTCTGGGAATTTTGCAATGATGCAATCAGTGGTAACTCCACAGGTACAAACGCACTGAGAAACACAACAACCTTCTCTTTGATTGTATTTCAGAAACCATCAGTCAGAGGCCAAGAAGAAATCCAACTCTAAATTTATTTGACTGCCAATACGATTCTCAGTCAGTCAACAGCTCTAATGGACTGAGTTATACAGTAATGCATTAATATGAAAACCTTTCAAAGCATAGAGAAATAAAATGCTGTAATGCAACATGGGGCACAAATCCAACAAATCACTAATAAGTAAATTAAATGTTAAAGGCACACTATGTAACTTTTCCATATTTTAAAATCTTTTTCTTGAGCCACTATGTGCTAATATGACCCTTTACAGGGTTAATGAAAAGTCACTCTGCCCCATCTGCTGCTTGTGTCCAGAATACCACGTTTGCAACTTCAGAGTCTCCAGTCTACTGCCCTGAAGTCTCACAAAGTCACGTACTGTATCTCGCAAGAAGCAGAAACGCTTTACAGCAATCTATGTTTACACCTCAGAACCTGCTCAGGACAGACGAGCTGAAGACACAGACATCGTATATATGAGTTAAGAGATCTAATGTATCGTGTTCATCATGGAGGAGCCTCCGAAGAAACAAACAAAAAAATCCCTTTATCTGATGATTGAAAACACGGGCCCACAGCAGGAGGGAGGGCCGCAGCTCATTTTTATGACAATGATTTAAAACGGACACTAGGGGGTGCTAAAAACAAGCCAAAACTGCCTGGTGTTCCTTTAATGGCCAATTCATCCTCCACGAGAAGCAA
>SSNR01000007.1:3133797-3150808 GCA_006937965.1 Callopanchax toddi | reverse complement strand
GGGGGTCTACGAGAACAAGAAAAAAGTTTGTTTCGGCAGGGATCATTCATACTCCCTGAGAACTCCTTCAGTGATATGTCATACAGGTGTGCGTATCAGGTGTGTGTGTGTGTGTGTGTGAAGGGGAGGGCATTTGTGTCCAGAATAAAACGATCTATTCTCGCTGGTCCTGGATGAGCCCAGACCTGAAGAGGCATTTTAGGAAGCCTTGAGAAGACAAAAGAAGATGAAGCAACAGTGAGTTAGAGGCACACTTGCAGTCCAGTCCGGTCACCACAGAAATGACAAAAACAGCAGCAGCACCCCGAGAGTGTGATGACTGGGACCAGGATTGTGTTGACAGGAGCGTCTCATTGTGTTCTGTTTCATGATTTTGTCTTGATTTAATAATGAGACTCATATCAGTGTGTATACTACACATAGGTCATGCTTCATTTGTACATAGCGAGTTGCGAATTAAGTGCAGCTGAGTTTTTTTTCTCAGCACCCCCCATTGAGAATATGTTCCTGTGGCTATGCATCAATTGCATAATTAGACATTCAATTGGAACCTGGATGTTGAGGCAAAAACAAAGTGAGCACCCCCTGGTGGTTGGTTCCAGCATAAGGTTTGAGCCCCGCCCCTCCGTGCACATGAATATTATATTTTTCTTATTGATAAAGTAAAATAAAAATGTAATTGAACTTACCATATTAGACATGCACTGCCACATTCCACACAAACGTTATGCATGATGAGATACATTACTAGGCATGTCTTACTAAATAAAGACTGAAATGCTTAATAAAAACAAAGAATGGAGAAAGAAAAAGATAAACAAAACAACAAAGAAGAAGGAAAGAAAGCAAAAGAACCCTTGTAACAATGCCTGAGGAATGCTCTCTCTCTCTCTCTCTCTCTCTCTCTCTCTCTCTCTCTCTCTCTCTCTCTCTCTCTCTCTCTCTCTGTGTGTGTGTGTGCTAGCTGTAATTAGTCCAGGACTAAATGATATGCAGCATCTGCAGTTAGTGCATTTCAGTACCTAATCAGTGTAAAGACTAGAGGGAACGTACAGCCTTCATCTTCATTCTCCCTGCTGCGTGCCCTGTACCACACAGCTCTGTTCTGTTCACTGGGATGAGTGAACCACTTCCTGTCTCCTCCTTGCTTTATCCATGCAGAACAAAGTTTCTGATGGAGAACTGAACCCCCCTGCAGTTTCTGACTCTCTGTTGGTTAAATAAGCCATTTCACCTCCTTTTCATCCTCCTCGCTCTGCTCACACGAGTTGTCATCCCATTACGTTGAAATGTTGGGTGGTGCAGCTTCGCTTACATGTAACAGGGGCTCATCTGAGGAGAGTTCTGAAGCTTTGTGTCATGCTGGCATTGCACAGCAGATATTAAAAATATGAATATTTCACACAACTACCTCACAATGGAGTGAACTGCAACAGAATTTGCTGGTTGTTCTTTTTATCACCTGGTCTGGATTTTAAAGTGAGACAAGAACCTGTTCAGAAAACTTCTAAACGTGTTAAAGATCCTTCAACTTGTGGGACATTACTTGTGTTTTCTGTCACTTACAAAACACTTGCCAATAAAACATAAAATAAAATGTAAAAATTTAACACAAGACTGTTATTTTCTTCGTCTTGTCTGGTGCAGTTTTGCTGTCCCTCCCTTGTCATTATCCGATAGAAGAACAGCAAATCATGCATGCACGTCAACACCAGGGGATCATCTGGGCCGCCTGTCTGTGATTTGCAGCAGCATGACGGTGTTATTTCCGTTCCAAAAAAAAGAAAAAAAATGTATGCTTCTTCTCAAATTGATTGTGTCGCCTCATTGCATCCGAGGCCAGCAGGGCAGAGGAATAGTCATAATTGAGAGGAGAGTTAGCAAAACCTTAAATATATGGCAGGTGATATATCATTACCCATAGACTTGACCCCTCCTGACCCTCTCCCACTCCCATGTGGTCTCCATGCTGGGGCCGGCGTGTGGCAGACGGAGGGGCCCGCTGCTCCTCAAACGGTTAAATCAACAGTGTCTCGCCACAGCTCATGTTCGAGTGTTTTGCTTGAACGGTTTCATGAAAAACTAATCATCTGTTCATCATGGAGATCAAACACACGCTGGGTGCAATGATTAGGAAAAGCAATCTGATAAAGCTTGTGGAGTCAGTAGTCCAGATATAATAATTTCAAGATTAAAAAATGGCCCCTCCCTCATTCTTCTTCCTCCTCCTCCTCATTCTCACCATAGCACCTACTATCAGCTTTTCTACCACGCCTAAAGTTCAAGCAAAAAACAAATCTTTTTATAATTGCTGTTTATTCAACTTCTGTAGCACTAAATAATTCCTCTATTTGTTATTTATTAGTCAACATGATCAAGATTCATTTAAAGGATGAGTTTTTCAACTCACAATAATGAGTTTTCCTGCTTGATTTAATTTATGTATTTGACACCTTTTATGCATAAAATGTAACTGATATCTTACAAAACATCTAAAAATTGTATTGAACAAAGCAAACGCTCTTTCACCATGTTGTATCTTTAAATATTTTATATCTAAATACTGCCTTTAATCTTGTTTTGTGTCTATTTTCTGCTTTACATTAAAAGCAAATCCAGTAATTACAGATCCTGTTGTCGAGGAGACAACAAATTAATAATTTTTACCTTTGAATCTGTGAGACAGAGGTCAGAGGTGTTTTAACACATTAACAGAGGTGTTTTTCTAATGGCCTTCTGCAACGTAAAAAAAAGAAAAGAATAAAAAAGTTTTACAAAGCGAGTGAAGAAAAGTGAACTTGTTCCAAGGAAACCATTTAAAGTTGGTCAAGCTTCCCAGGAGATCAGAGGGGAAGAAGATGATTTATTATGGACAGGTCTTTTCTCAAGCTTAAAACAATTATGTACAGATGCCCCTGAGTTACTTAAGCAAATAAAGTGAAAATAAAAAGTAGCTCTGTAACATTTGATACACCCGCTGAACGTAATAACATTTTGTCGTTTCCACAAAGTGGACTGGAATGAGATTAGAGGTCCCTGTAGCCTGTAATGAAATGCGGTGCCTCCAGACTCTAATGCAGTTTGTCATCATGTGGACGTATTAATGCTCTTCTCTAACTTTCCCTTGACTGATGCAGCTTTCAGATACAAAACCCAGCACAAACAGTGACATCACAGTATGCTGGCTACAGAAGCATGCTGTTCTTTAACATTTTATGAGAAATATTTGACATAACAGCTAAGATTAAATCTAGATTTGAGTATGGAATTAGGATTTTCTTACAAGATGTGAAGCTATGACTGTTTTATTTCAAATTGTTTTATAGATGGTCAATTTTTCACTTCATGCTACAGAAACAGCTGAGGGATTTGTGACTTCCACTTGACATCTCATTATAGAATTTATGAGAAAAAACTTTATTTAAACTTTAAAGAAAAGTAGACAAAAAATAAAAAAAACTTTAAACAAAGTTTGAAACCTTATCAAATGAAGTAAAACTGAAACTTAAAAACCCTACAGATGGTCCTGCATTGAAGTACTCTTTATGTAAGATACATTTGAATAAAGTCAAATTTAGTTTCAGGCTTAAAAATGAAATACAATATAAAGTATATGACACAGTAGATCATTGGCACTTTAAGGCTTATGTTGCTGCTGTGACGTTTTACACAAATTATATAAACCATGGGGTGATTAAACAGAAGGCAAAGATAAAAAAAGATTAAATAGCTCATTTACAGAAATATTCTTAGATTTCCTGGGATTTTGTTCAATATTGTTCTATTTTAACAACATTTATGATCCTCTATGAAACTGATAATATGAGAAGGTGAACATTTCCCTCACCTTTAGGTCAGTTTGTGACCCCTACAGTATAGGAAGAAGAAACAAAGATGGCAATAAAGTTGTGATAGCATTCTTTTTATGCAAAGTAATAAGTGGCTAAATAAAAAGATGAGACCCAAACACAGACCAAAAGCCTGGGGCTGGCAGATGATGGTAAAATGTGTTTATTTTCAGAAGATTCATGTAACAGAACCAAAATCCAAAACACAATTTGTCATGAAGACTGGCAGGAATGAAATAAAACCTAACGGATACAAAACAAACAAAAAGATGTCAGTCTAATAGAACCAAAGAAACTGGTTTTGAATAAAGCAGTATCTCACTGGGCAATGAAGCTTGTGACTAAATGAAGAAACAAAGTAAATGACTATTTTCTGTTGGACTCTTTTGAGATGAGTTTTATTTGTATGAGTTAAACTCAGCGAATGACATTATTATTAACAAATCGTGACCATGTTGCAATGGTTGTGCACATTTTCATATTTTAATTTAGTCACAAAGTGTCTAAATTAGTTTTTTCATTCACAGCGTGGTCACCAATTCTTCCCAGAGTTGTCTCACATTTCTCACACACTTTCTGACTTCTGAAAGCTAAATTCTGTGACTCACATGAGGAAACTGAGAACCCTCATAAACAGTTTGGACACGTCCTCTTAAATACTGCTCTCAGTAAGTTGACAACAATCACAGCCCCAAGAGAAACGAGCTTAAGGAAGGGAAATGTCACATTAGATGTGATAATTTACAAACTGGAACCAGGTGTGTGGTGAGAGCTGACTGACTGGGAACAGATTCTCTAAATGATGAGTAAACTGAATACAAAATCACTAGACTAAAACTTAAAAAAATGATCACTATATTAGATGTTAAACATATATTTTCTTCAGAAATATAGAAGCAAAACATGCCATGAAATGAAAATCTGTTAAAAACAGGTTTCCAAGTATTATTTGATGTTATTCATGAGATAAGAAACAATATGCTTAAAAAGGACTTAATAAAGGGTTTTGAATACATCCTTTCAAAATAAATGTGCATTAATACACATTTTGTGATTTTAAATCAAAATGTGCATATATTAAAAATTCAATATGGAACCAGAGAGCATATTGCTAATGATGACAGTTGGTGATGTCACCTGTTTCAAAATCTTTAACGATAAAGATCACAATCTGTTTCTATAGAAATTCCCCATCTGGGAATATTTTATGATTTGCACATTATGCTGCATATAAAGTACACAAAAATAAAGCGAAATATGCTGCTGTAAGATTTAACAAACATTTTGGTACAATTTTAAATCTTACAACGCAGCATTGTGGTCTGTGTTTTCCAGAAGCTGCCTCAGGTTGTCACTTGGACCATTGGATGTCCCACTGGGACTAAATGAGATGAAACACAGCCGTGGCGGAGTACACAAATCCAGATTGCCAAAGCTGCAGTATCAGTTGTGCATCTACTGCATTACCACTCATTACAAATAATACCTCAGGGCAAAAACTTGCAGATACACATTTTCAACTTTGTCTGTGCCAGTATCCTACATAATAGTTCACATTAAGTAGCCTTCTGGTGGCGATAGGTTCATTTATTGTTACTGTGAGGCGTAATACAGCACAAATAAAGCTTAGTGTGTCTAATTTTACTGTCACCCCTAAAAACCAGATTAGGAGGAGAAAGCAGGGCCATTATTTTGTGCAGAGGCGCTGGTTAATCTACAGATAATGTTGGGGGTGGGGGGGGTGGGGGCTTGGATTTAGGTGTCTGGCAGCTCATCTATATTTTATACTGCCACTCAGACAAATGAAACAGGAGCCACCCGGAACAAGGGGGGACCCTCTGACACTTCAAAGGGAAGTCCTATGGGTGGTTTCTTATTGAAGCTAGGTCTGTACCATCCCAGATCCACACACGTAACCCCCCCACACCCCCACCTCACGCTGGGATGCTGCTGGGGCCTCATTAACCCTTAAAAAGGCTTGTGAGGGGCGCAACGTTCCAGAGACTAATTACTCCGGCAACACGCGGGAAGAGATGCTCCAGCTATGACACGTAAACCAAACAACACTCATCACGCTGCTAGTGTCGATGGTAGATGCTCCAAAGTATAAACGCTAAGCGAAAAGCCAGATTTCATTGTTACGATCACCAGATTCAGAACCTCGCCTCCCCATCCTCTCCAGCCTTCAACGCTGCTGTCACACAACAGTAGTAATTCATGAAACCTGACAGTGATAATGAGGAGAATGGAAAGATAAAAGGGGAGGAAAGATAAGGGACACAGGATGAGAGGAAGAGAGGCACATATCAAAGAAGGGTCTAATTGAGGTAACACAGCCAGCCAAATCCACAGCTTCATTTGCATAAAACGGTGCAGCTTCATTTGGCCGTTTCTAACAGCACTAATGTCTTAACAAATTAATTTTGCTAATTAGGCACGCCCAGTGGTACTCACCAGCAGATTAAGTAGATTAAACAAACAGATGCTTATTGCCCCTGGGCGGGCTGAGAGGTGCCTTTCTGTGGGCATGGCTGCCATGTTGCCTTGTGATTTCTGTTCTGATCTTACACCAGGGAGTGTTTTCTGTTGGACTCATGTGATGTTTAAACCTCGTAATACAGCTAAAAAGGTTTTTCAAACAACAAAGTAACAACATTTTGACTGTAGTGAAACCTTGTTTTTCATAAATTACTTGTTAGGGAAATGTGTTTGGTTGAAAAACACTAAGAGGGTCCAAGGAGGAAAACAAAACAAAAACAAAAGTGCAGGTTTGGTCACATAGATGGATATTAAACTGAATTAATCAAAAATGTGTTGATGAACAGATTTAGAGCAGATTTTGTCAGATTTTTTTTGACAAACAGACAAAAAAAAGATGTTGTCAATCTTGTATAATACAAGCACACAAAGTGAAGGTATTAAGGAATTCAGAGTTCTGGATTTTCTGAATTAAAACATCCAGTTGGCTCTTAATTTAAAAACACAAGAGAGCAAATGTTTTAAATACTCTCCTTTAGATAAAACACTCCTTCAAAAAAAGAAAAGAACCAACCTGCAGCGACAACTATACTGTTGCCAATATCTTCCAATAAAATAAATACATAAAAACCGATTCAGCAACATGTTTCAGGAGTTGTCTCTGATATCTTTTCTGCAAGTTCATCTCCTTCATTACATATTTTAGCACCAGTTTCTCCAGTCTCCTGATGGGGAGCTGTGTGACAGCTGCTGCCCTCTTTGGCAGTGTTGAAATGGATAGATTATGAACAGTAATTAGGTATACAACAAAATCAATGTGCTCTGGAGCAAGACCTGAGGCTGGGATAGGAGGTGTGTGTGTGTGTGTGCATGTGTGTGTGTGTGTGTGTGTGTGTGTGTGTTTGTGTGAGAATGAGACAGAGGAATAGCAGGGGGAGTCAGGAATAGGCCATAGGGGAGTAGAGAGAGGAGGGATAGGGCTTTCAAACTAAAAGGATGCTGTGTTGGTGTTATTGCTGCTTGTTGAATGATTGTCTGAAGATAACTCAGATTTATGGGTTGGACCTTCACAGTTTTGTTGCCTTTTTAAAAATCTGACTGTTAGATTAGATATGAGGTGAACAACACTAAAGACGACTGCTGTCTCAAACTTGACCAACTGCAGCTGTTTAATAATCTTGAAGTTTCAACTTCCCATTAAATTCAGCTGATGTAAACAGGCTAGTTGTTTATTTAGACAGAGAATAAAAGATATTGTCTGCGTCGATTTGTAAAAGTATATTTGGTGAAAAATGGGAAATGCAATGTTATGTGATAATAGCATTCTGGACTTGAGAGTTTATTTAACATGATTAAAGTAGCAGAAATGCTTAATAATAGTGAGAAGCATATCTATAATGAGGGCACAGTCAGTTTTTATCAGAGGAGAGAAAACTGTTGTTCTGCTTTTCAAAAGTACATCTCAAATCAGGTTCCAAGACATGCAAGTTACGCTATGAATTATAACACTGATTTATTTCCTAGTAAATATTCATTTCTTGCTAACCCTGCAAAAGATGTCAAGTGTTTTCAAGTAGGTCGGCTAAAGTCTGAGTGAAACCACAAGTCCAGAGTGTTAAAGTCTGAGTTATTTTGTGATTTCATTTAAACTCAAAATTGTGACTCAATTCCAAGTCATGTGACTCAAGTTCACCACTTTGTTTCTTTAAAATCTTTATTTAGAGTGAAAATATGACAACTGGTTCTGCCTGTGACATCATCAACTAAACAACTCTTGGGGGATTCATTATTTTTGGGGGGTTTAATTCAATTAAAACAAACTCAGCTAAATTCAGAATAGCCTGGTGTTCATGAATAGCCTTAACATGTTATTTTTGTCAGGTAATTATTTTTGAGAATTTAGAAGCAGAAAAACAAAACAAGGACAAAAGTTCACAAATTATTAAAAAACGTGTCTTCATTACTTTCTGTTTGTTCATTTATTTAATTGCAACAGCTTTGATGACTCAGCACAATTTGTCCAAATTCACTAAGAAGAGGATTCAGCTGGATCATTGCAGCCCACTGTCAAAGATAAACAGTAAAAAAAAACATAACGGAACTTTTCTTGGAAAATTAGCACAACTTTCTGCTCAGTAGGGAGTCTGTTTTGGTAAAAATGTGATCTCGACAAAAAAAAGGAAAATGTGGATAAAACATGGCTAATGGCAGAATATCCAACTTTAAATGAACACAAACCTGATTTCTACAGCTTTTGAAAAACTAATTTAAATGATTTCTTCAGAATCTGGTGACTAAATAAAGACTTTTCCCATCTTTTGTTTAAGCTTAATTTAAAGAATTTATAATATCGTTACAAGTAACATGTGTTCCAAAAATCTATTTTTAAATGTTTGATGGGATAGGATTTTGTAACTCACAAAACACAATCATCAAGATGTGGGATGAAGAGCTCAAATGTCAAAAAATTAGCAAGTTCATTTGGTTAAAGTGAAAAATGTAAATGGAGCAACAGCTAAAGAAGCGGATGTTGTGTGAAGAGTGAGGCAGGGAGGAGAGAAGCTGGGATGGCGGTGTAGGAGGGTGTGATACCCACCCCAGCCCTGTGTATGCCCTCCAGTGATGCATCTTGCTCCTTTTTTTAGTGGCAGAGTGCTGGATGACCCGCCTGTGATCTCCTCCATAATTAACATATGCTTGTTAGTCAAGGTTGGTTGGTAGCGCTGCAGTTCACACACACTCATGCACACACACACACACACAGAAATAAAGATCTGCTTGGAAGGAATGAAACAGGCACTTTGAGTTATATAACTAAAAAAAAAGAAAAGTCACAGGCTGAAAATTACAGGAAAATCAATGTATTTCTGTCACATTTAAGTTCACCTCCATACATTTTAATTTTTGCAATCCCTTTCATTTTGTTGTAGTTCAAATAACACTTATCAGCTTCAGTGCCTTGGGTAAATCTGATCAAATTTGCTCTGAAAATGACTCCGGAGCACTTTAATAGGGTCATGAATATGAAGTGCTGAATAGGCACGTGTCATATTTGTCCAATTTATCCCAACCTCATTTGGACATAATGAAGACATGCACCTACTTCTGATTATTCCCCCGGTTTCCTGTGGCTCTTGACCTCCTTCTGAAAAGATAAATAGAATCTCTTGAACCTATCAGGATGACAGATGAAAATCAGTGTGCGTAAGATGCCAATTTTGTTCTCCGCTGGGTTATTCGAAAGTGTTTAATCAGTGTTATCAACCGTCTGTGGGGTTAGAGGCCCCGCTAAGGCACAGCTGACATGTAACACATGAAAAAAAGAGCATGAAACAAAGTAAATGTTGCCATGGGACAGTGAGAAGAAACAAGGAAAAAGAATGAAAAGTGTGATTCTGCAGCCACAAGCACAATATGCATGTTTGTATGTGTGTGTGTATGAGGATGGTGTGTGTGTGTGTGGAGGGGGTGCCTGCTGTCTGGTTATGTGCAGGGGTGTCTAGTCTGTGTGTGTGCGATTTTGCTCTCACAGCATCTCAATGACATCAAAGCACTGTGCAAACTGAGCCCCTGGCAGCTCTTTAGAATCCCATCTCCCCTCTCTGTTTAAAGCAGGCAGGAGAGAAAAGACCCAAACTAATAGAAGAGGTGTTATTCAAAAGAGGAATAGACTGCTCAAATGTGTGTCATGTTTGTGTGTGAGCTCTGAGAGACAGAACGAGGAGGAAGAGATGCGAACAAGAAAGAGAAGAAATTGGGTGAAAGAAGGCAGGAAGATAATAGTGAGAGCGAAGGTGACAGAAGGAGGAGGATAAGAGAAGAGAAATATGAAAAAAAAATCCAGAAAGGACATCGATGTTTCACCAAAAGCTTAGCATTTATCTCATGATTTTCAAACAAAAGGTGAAGTGACTGTTTGTACAATCACACAAAGAACAGACCTAAAGTCGTACACTTTGTCTCCTCGCCAAAGAGTAAAAGAATAAAAGAGAACAACTGTATTTGTGCATTTTCTCATGTATATTTAACTTTTCTGGTACAAAAACAAAATATTCTCAAAACATTAAGTGCATTCCTCCACATCTAATTCAGTTATTTTAATTTGATGCATGCATTTAAATCATTTTTTCAAACCTTGTCAGGAGCTTCCCTAAAAAAAAAAAAATGAAAAAAAGCATATTTTAGGTGCTGCTTTTTTACTTGATGCAGAAACATAAGAAAAAAGCACAAGCTAGATGGAAAGGGGTGCAGAGGGAAGGCTGGAGTTCAACTGATGTAGTAAAATAAAAGACTTTGTAAAAGGGAAATAAATGCAGCAGTGAATGGAAGATTCATGCGCTCAAATAAACTGGAGCTTTTGAATTTTTAATTGCAGCGGCCCTAATTATGGCCATCAGACGGCACTTCTAAACACACTCGCTGCACTTTTCTCCCCCATCGCTCTTCTCTCTCCCCCAGCCTCTCCGATTTGGCTGTGGACGAGGCCTCGGTCCGGGTGTATTTTTCCATGCTATTAATATTTGATGAAAATGGGCCAGGCTGCATCAGCTGCTCATCGCCACTAAGAACATGGCCTCCATTATGAGCCCTGTGCTTCCTCTCAGCCGCGTACATTAGCAGGATGACAGAGCACAACAGAACGCGCGGATGGATGGGAGGTGTGTGTTCACACGCAGGATGAATCATTGGCTGTGTGTGTGTGTGTGAGTGTGTGTGTTTGAACGAGCGTGCGTGAGAGCCCGGCTCGTCAACCATCCCTGTCGATTGATGCTATTAGATGTTGAGAAACAGTTGGGTGTGAGCTATAATTGAGCTGACACTAATAATGAAAGCAGATACTGTCTGGAAGCCCTTGGCAATATGCTAAAGATATTGATGCCCCTAATAATTCAGGGCCTCGACAGAGTGAAGAAGGATTTTTTTTCCCTCTTTCAGATCTTGCTCAGGAAGCAGAGAAATACGATTTAAAATGGTTCTAAATTGCAGTGTAGATGAATCTTTAAGAGCTTTTCCTGATGCAGTATTTACCCCGTGTTACTGGAGCTGTTTTCCACAGTCGTTACACGCTGTTTGATTTAGCAGAGCAGGTGATTCACACACATTTTGTTTTCATGTTATCATTCACTGGGGATTGCAGGAGAGCAATGTTAAGGATTGTAAGTTTGTGTTAAGCTTTGGTCAAGGACTTCTATAATGACCAAGTCAACCTTGTGACTTCTGTCTGAGAGCGCGGGTCCCATGAGGTGTTTGTGTGTGTGTGTGTGTGTGTGTGTGTGTGTGTGTGTGGACAAGGGTAGTTTTGTAGGGATGCCTGAACCATCATCCTAAAGATTTGCCAAACACTGCCTTTGATTTGGTCTATTCCTGTTAATTTATCTGTAAATCACTCAGTTGTAACAAACTTTTTCAACATCAACGTCTCACAAAATCTACAGCTTTCAATTTCTCCTTCTGCCTTTCTTATTATTCACTTTAATTATTAACCAGCTCAGGATTATTCATGCACTTTGGCCAGAAATCATAAATGCTGCTAAAATGTAAAAACCCCTCCCAAAATACTCTGATTGGCAAGTCGAGAGAGAAAAAGAGGTAATTCTGAGTTGAAGTTCAGTGGTGATGCCAGATGGAAAGAGACGGGGGTAAGTAGAGTAGAAAGGCCCTGTCATCTCCAGCTCTCAGCCTGTTTGATTAACATCAAATTTTAATTTTTCTCTTAGAGCTGCGGCTGAAAGGTTGTTCTGCTGCAGCAGCACAAGCTCTCCTCTCCCTGAGTTTTGTGGTTATGGAGCCAAAACAGGCCAGGGAAAGGAACAGGATTTGACACATGAATGTGTGTAAAATAGTGAAACACAGGGAGGAGAATTAATTATAAAAAAATAATAAAAAGATTCCTGCATTTAAATTATTGACTGTTCTTATTTAATGTCAGTGAGGAGAACTGTACATTTGTGAATACCACACCCATCTGTTAAATACTAACAAATGCATCATCAGTAAAATAAATCCTGAATACCTCCCTGAATAATCGTCTGGTGAGTTAATTTGCATCTGAACATGTAGAAATAAAACCACCACCAGGGGAAATATAGAACTTAATTACTTCAAAGAATTCCCCCAAAACAACAACACGAAGCTTTATGAATGTAGGACCCCAAACAACTGTATAAACGGTTGCAGTCCCAACATGGTGGCGTGAACATTTCTTAATTGGATGATGGAAATCACACGGGCCTTTTGTTCAGCCCGGTGCACCGGGAACACGCCACATGCCTTCCTCCCCTCGCTTCTCCATTTCTCATTTGCATATTCATTGAGATATCAATTATTTATCCTTTTGCCACAATGAGTTGCTACAGTAGTACTGTATGTGGATCCATAAAGTGTAACATGCCAGAATATGTGCTTGACTGAACAATAACTTCAATAAGAAGAATTGGTTTACATTAAAACCTGAAAATAAAAATGACTAAATATTATAAAATTATAAAAAAATGTAAATTCCTTCACTACATTTTTAATGTTTCTGTGTATAGGCAAAAAAAAAAAAACATGAAAATTAAATATAACATTTTTGTATTTATTGCAAACTAATGTAGTTTACTTCTTTATATTATTATGATAAAATTATATGTTAAAGTTTTTTTAACTACTTTACATTTACTTGTCTAGAGTGACAAAAAACAACAAAATAGAATAATTGAAATAAAAAAAAATGTCACTTTTCACGTGTTCACTCATGCACACACACTTAAAATCCTTCACAGTCGAATTGTTTTTCCTCAGCGAGCAATATATGAATGTTTATATGAGATAAGAACAGGACACACTATCTGAAAACCTCTCAAACAATAACCCCATCACCCCATGAGACACATTCCTATTTGCACACTATCTCCCCCGTGAGCTGCTTTGTCGTTATATTATTATTAACATTATTTTTATTGTAGGGAAAAAAGAACGAGTTGACTAATCAGAATATTATTTCAGCAGAGCAGCTCAACCCGCTATTACAGCTGCACCTCAACTAAAATATGACCTCAGGAAAAAAAAAAGAAAAAATCATGGCCTCACCAGCCAATACTCTTCCTCCTTCAGGCCAGCTTCAACGCTGACACACATATATAGCCATGCACACACATACACACATACACGCGCACACACACACACACACACACACACGCACACTCAGAGAGCAACACATTATAAGCCGTAGCACAGAATAGATGACCACACTTACTTTAAATGTCCCGTGAAGAAAAGTTTTCAGATTTTTCCCTCTCTCCTCCACCTCCCTTACATCAACTCCGCTCTCTGTGTTTCGATGAAGATGAGATAGGAGCTTAGGGAAAGTGTGCCTGCCATCGGCACCCATCTGTTAGCCTCTCTTATCAGATATCTACCGCTCAGAAAAAGCATGTAGCTCCCAATGATTTTTGTACATTTTCCCCGGTATGGTCCTCTACCTTGCACGGATGCAGACTGTGCTCTCTGTGCATCTGGTTGCACAAGCACAATCAATATGGAAGGGGAGAGCTATTTTATGATTGGAGAAGTTGTTGTGTTTTTGGTGGTGAAATTCATTATTTAGTATCTGAACCTTCAGCAATTCAGTATCATTTATTCATAAAGTCCCTTTTTGCCAGGAGGAAATGGATACAGCTGCAGCAACCGAGAGAGAGGGAGAGGGAGAGGGGGAGAAAGAGGAAGTGAGAGAAGAAAAGAAAGAGGAACGATGAGGAGAGATGAAGAGAAAGAACACGTTGGGGGGTGCGAGCAGGGATGCTGGATGGATTGATGATATTGATCAGGCACCTCTTGAAATAAAGGCAATCGGGTGCTTTATTATTTCAAGCTCTGGTGATTGACAGATAAAGAGAAGAGATGGCTGGGAGGAGGAGCGGCCTTGAACATCACATGCTTGCACTGAGCGATTAAAGGAGCTCCTCTGACAAGCACAGCAAGACAGGCTCAAGCACACTACAGAGGAAGAGGGGCGGATTGTGAGGAATCATTCGAAATGATGTTTGTTTACTTTGCAAAATCACAAGAGAAAGACGGCAGAGGGGAAGAGTTGTTAAGTGGAGGAGTTGTGTTTGTGTGTGTGTGACTGATGCAGCTTGCTTTGTAAATTTGTTCCTAAGAAGCTGCAGCTACGGACCGTACAAATGCTGACTAACGCCGAGGCAGCTGCTCTGTTCAAAGACAGAGAGGAGAAAAACAGCTGCAATAACGGCACAGTGTTAAAAAATGGCAGCGAGATCTGTTAAAGTCTGCTGGTTGCAGTAAAACTGAAAGTGGAAGAGATGTATGGAAACATTTAGCACACAATGTTTGTTTCTGGGCTTTTATTCTGACAAGGAAATTTTTCTGCATTTATAGAAACAGGATTTTTTTTCTCCATTATCTGTTTCGTATTCGTTTCAAAATAAAATGCAATTTGAGAGTAGTAGCAGCTCTTGAATTATTTAGATGCAACTTAGTGCAACACTACAAGCAGAAATTGATGATATCCATCTCAGTCAGGCAGTAAAGAATGAGGTGCACCTGTAGCTGCCATGGCCTTTGGCTTCGGCTGCCATTGGCTGCAGTGGCTTCCTGTTTTTAGCATGTGTTTGTGTTTGATTTACTGAGGGTTTGCTTTGTTTGGCTTAGAAAATAACTTTTGAAACCATGGCTACTGATAAAATAAAATAAAATAAAATTTAAACCTCATTTAAATTTATGCTAAAATGTTAACCTAAAGCAGAATTTGGCTTTTTAAATGGTTGAACTGAAAAACTTATGAACACTAACATTAAATGGGCTAATATATTGTTTTTTCACCTGCAACAATTAAAAGTTTAAAAAGACTTCAAAGCTTTGCCTTTTTAAAACAATGGCTATGCAATTACACTAACCAAAACCATTAATCATTCATAGTTTTACTTGTAAGTTTTACACCAAGCTGTGCATTAATCTGTTGACATCATTTGCAAAATACATTTAGTCCTTTCACACATAAATTATGATTGAGTCAGGTAAATCTGGAATATTTTCTCAAAGTGTTTTTAATTTATATTTAGGCATGAAAATTGTTATTTTGAACTTTATTTAAACATAATTTTTAAATGTCCACTCAAGTGAACAATGTGTTTAACTGAAATGTGTTTTTGACAAACCAATTAACGACTTTGTTATATTATAAATGTCTTATTTTGACTCCATACATGTCTCAGGGGGTGGTAGGAGCTTCAAACTGGAGTCCAATGTAGTGGCTAGCGTGCAAGTATACCATCAACTCCCCCCCAAAGCAAAAATACCCAGCTTTAATGATCACATGCATGAAAGGGTTAATGTTTCTGTCAAATAATTCCTTATTCAGTTAATTTAGAAAAAAACAATAGAGGCAAAGCCCAACCAAGGACATTGAAGCTCATAACACCTGCACTACAAACACAACTTAGAACCTCTTGAGGGGAGGTAATATCATTTTATGAAAAAGAAGTAAGAAAAAACATAACTGGCAAATCAGAGAAATTCATATACTGCTGCTTTATAACTTCAGTTTGCTCCTTATTTGAACATTTCCACCAGTCCTCCGGCTCTGTAAATAAGTGAAATGCAGCCACATTTGTGAATGCTCCTTTTGGGTGCTGTAAACCCTGAAGAGTGGATTGTATTAATATACTGTGAACAACAGTCTAAATGCTTGAAATCAGTTAGGCTGTGAGACTGTATGGTTTTCATTTTCTTAAAATGGCTGGTAATTTCCGTATTTCAGCCTCAGCAAGTTACACAAACAGCCTGCACTGGGAGCACAGACGTCTACATTTTCAAAAGTTCTGCTCATAAAAGGAAAAACAATTAAAACAAATCACAAACAATGAGAACCACAAGTAAGATGATATTGGCCAGTTTATCTATATATAGTTCTGGGATATACTAAATCAGAGATTTTAATATACTTGAGTACAATCCAAAGTAATAAACATTATCACTATACCTATTTTTAAAAATAGGTACTACAGCAATCTAAATGACCAAATATACCTAAAGTCAAAGTTTTGCATCAAAAATGCTTCTGAAAGGTTGTGGAAAATATTTAAATTTGAGGTGGAAAATGTTTATTAAAACAACTGAACACATCCATCCCACATATTTTCAAACTAAGTAATTCATCCATCATTCTTTGATCTTTTGAAGCAGACCTCCTTGTGTTTAAATAATTTGCTTGTTTTAAACTAAGTTAAATGCCGTTTTTTTCTGCTATAGAGATTGTATACTTCAACTGTGCTGTGTAATAAAAAATATGACAAGGAAACAAATAGTTCAACTGATGCCATGTTTATAATTAGGAAGGATGTAAAATGTTTACAAAATATGGAAACTGAAAATGTAGTTGATTGAAATGTCAGCAAATCAATTTAAATCTGTTTTTGTTCAATTCAAGATTGCACAACAATCTACTGAATCCAGATTTTCGGATGGGGAACTGTCATTACATCTGATGCACATTAAACAGATCTTTTATCAATTTCACAAAAAATACTACTTGATTCCTCACATGGGGAATTAATTCGCATCCAAGAACAGAACAAAAAAGCCTTACATTTTGTTTACAGATTAAAAAAATTAAAAACATCTTTGCTCAGCTTCTATTTATCTGCATGGATAACTGCATATAAAACAGACCCCCCCCCCCCCCC
>SSNR01000007.1:3087636-3133787 GCA_006937965.1 Callopanchax toddi | reverse complement strand
ACCCCCCCCCCCCCCACTTGACATCTTAAAAGGTTATCCTTTGCAGTATGAGGCTCATTTGATAAATGGTTATTGTTGAACAAGAGCAAAATCTATACTGATCAAGAGCCATAAGTTGGTGGATTAATAGAGCAGTCATGCTTTTTAAGTGTCCGTCTGCATTTTGAAGCTCAGGGGAGTCTGCTGTCTTTTTCTGATGTCACAGATGCAGAACAGTGGAGACAATAAGAGAAATAAAGAAGCTGCATGATACCAGTTGATTTATTGCATCCCACCTGAGCTAAGAGCTTTCTGAGTGTCACATAATTAGATTATAAATTCAGGTTTTCCAATAAGAGAAACACTCCTTTTTTATTTAGAAAACTTTGAGAGGACCACTTTTATACAGTAAACTTATTCATCGTCCAGAGAGGATTCTGTTGCAACATGTTCACTTTGAGAGAAGACAACAATACAGCATGAAAAAAATCTTTTGAAATCTTTTTTTTAGCGAGGGGTTCTTTCACTGGGACTACCTTCAGTTGTGTATTGACTGGCAACTCCAGAGCCAGTCATGTCAGCTGTCGATCAAACTGGGAAAGCATTAAAGTCTGACTCCCCAGCCTCCATGACCGTGTGCAGTTGGCAGCAGGACTTCCAGAGGCCAAGCACATTAAAGCACATGCCTCTCCTTCATTACCAAGAAAAGGCACAATAGCTGTGCCTGTCAAAACCCCTGTGAATTCACATCCGCTGCTGAATTACATACCTGCAGACCAATGTGATACAATTAGGTGCTGATTATGTGTAAATCAAACGGTGACAGCCTGACCGTGTAGCTGTCTGGCGTGTTGTCCTTCCCCTGGTAGCCAATCCTCTGCCTCGGGAGAATGGTAATTGATTCCCAGGCCCCCCCTGTGGGAATGCTGCTCTGCTCATCTTGCTGGGCAAAGATGCACGAGTGTTCCTGCTGCTGGAAATTTCAATGAGTATATATACACACAATACACAGTATATGTACACATTTATATAGGTTTTTTCACAAACTTTGAACTGGAAAAGTTTTTGACGTACAAAGTTAAACATTTCCTGTTGCATGGTGGAATATTGGTTATAAACATAGAATATTTCAACATAAATAAACATGTTGACCTGAAATTGGAAAAAAAAAACACGTTCATGCATTATTTGTGTGTGTGTGTGTGTGTGTGTGTGTGTTTATGCCAATGTGTTTGTGGCTTGTGCCAAATCACTGACTTCTTTCTGAAGCCTCTCTAAAAAATGTATGAGATGTTGAACCATTGTGTTTGTCTGTGCACACACTGATGTATGTGTGTGTGTGTGTGTATGCTTACTTCAAAGGGTAACTGTGTGTGTTAACCTTTACCTTTTTGTTTTCTACCTGAAGCCTAAGCCCTCACTGTAATGTGACATGCAGCTTATTATTTGCTTTTCATAAAATCAAAGTGCCTTGTTGTAAACCAGGAAGTATTTTCAATTGATTTGTAAACAAGTGTCAGGAAACATTCCTATTATATAGCTTTTGTTCTCTGAAAACAGACTTTTAAACAATCTGAAAGTTATTTAAGGGTTTATGATCATTCAAAATGACATAAAACATTGATAAATTCATGCATGTATTGTGACAAAGTATCAAATAAGACCTAATCTGAGAAAAAAAATATATAAAAAGAGATTAAAAAGGAACAAAACAAGAATTTTGCACAGTGTGACCTGAGAGTGTATCAAAAAGGCATCTTATGAGAGCACTCCAGTCACCAGTGTGAGAGCTAAGAGAGTGCTTCATAGAGGATTAGGTCTTTTAGAATCACTCATCCACAGATCTCTGCCAGTATTCCCAGTGAGACTGATTATCTGGGCCTGTCGTAGACACAGAGGATAATTACAGGGTCTCCCTGAGGTCACTGCTCTCCCCGTGCCCCACAAATGGAAATACACCACTGAGCAAAATGCCAGCGATGACAGAGGAGGGATACAGGTTACTATCACTGACCTGCATCCACAGAAAAACAAAACAAATAATCTTATTGCTTCTTGTTGCTTCTGTCACACATTTTTCCCCTCATTTCAGATGATTTCACTTCAAAAACACTCAGTCTTAATTATCACCCACTTTCTCTCTTTAAGATGCTTATAATTCCCTCCCTTTTCTCTTTCATGACTTTCAATGTGTCCTGTGTCAGCTCTAGCCCTCCCCCTAGTGGTTTGTTTTTTTAATTACATAATGATAACTTAAAGATAGCACAAGCTAATTTCTTTTCTAAGTTGTCCCAGAAGTAATTGCCATTCCTGTTGGTGGGCTGCTCAGACGTTTAATGATACGTAGGGAAAAAAATGGGCTAGAGTTAGAAACTCCACAAGGACAAAGTGACACTGGAAGAAACTCTAGACTTCTACTGGTCCCAGAGCTCCTTTTGGAAATGTGACACCAAAGTGTTTTTTCCTTCCAAAATAAAAACTGCCTGCAGACTGCATCTTCTTAGAAGAGGCGCCATAAAAACACCACATAAATCTTGTATTTTTCTCATGTTAATGTTCCACACAAATCCAGATTGTTTAAGTTTAAGTTTCATTTCAGTCTGCAACTGGTCAAAGGAATCAAATCATTCTGTTAACACACTGAATGAAAGGAAAGCAGTGACATCAGTTGTTCTGTGGCTCTCATAAATAAAAGAGACAACGTGAGCTGGACCAGGCCAGGTCAGAGGGTCCGGAAGGTTTTACCTGACATGTCATATCTGAGTTCAGTCACAGCAGCAGCAGCAGCAAATAGAAACAGAGAAGGTAATGGACTCAGAGTGAAATAATTAGTCAAAGAAACAGATGGCACAATGCATTATGGTTATGTCATTTAAATAATAGAAAAATGATGCATCTGGCTCTATTTTGTCCTCTGTGACAAGCTTCAGAGACATTAGCAAGCATTTAGGACCACTTCAGAGCCAATCTGATGGACCATCCAGGACCCCAACCCCCCCTCCCACCCTCACTCTGTGTGTGGCTGCTTAATTATTGATGCTTATGTATTGCTGATTTTGGTCTTTGTGTGGTCCCTGATGAATGCTCTAGTGAAACGGATGGAGGTATTTATCTAACTCAGAAAATAGAGCTCTATTCCTCATCCTGTCCACACACGGCCGGACCATCCCAGTGGATATGACCTCAGCATTGCAGCACTGAGAGAACGTTCTCACACGCACACCGGAGTGTATGTTTTCATTTCCCACTGAAATTATATACGGGGCAACGCTAAGGAATTCAACTCACTATTATCTACGAGCTGCAGGAAAACACTCATAAATGGGACAATATTGTTGAGAATCCACAATGAAAACAAATTGTGGTTAGTTTACATTGATGGATGGGACTAGTGTCATGTGGAAAAGATTTTTTTTAAAGATTTAATACACATTGTGAAACCATGCTTGATATTTTCTATGGTTATTCACTTGTTTCTCAACATTCAGTCAAACCAAATTCAGTGAAATGTTTTGATGAATCTCTCAGCCTCCAAGCTGATTTTTCTGCTAAAGCCCAATGGCGCTCTCTTGTGGTTGAAGCACATTATTGCTGCTGTTTGAGAAATTTCCAACAGCCTATTATGTGCTGTGAATATTTATCTAAATGCACGTTTTCATGTTGAATATTTTTTGTTATGTTATTTAGTTTTTGCTGTAATTTTTCACCAAATACTTTTGTTTTTAGAAAAAAAACAAACCCTGCATGCATTAGACTGCAATTCAGTCTGGAATCAAAGTGATCCTTTAATGTTTTTCTGTGTCCCGAATCAGATGTTGACATACATTAAAAGTTGCAAAAGTTCCAGTGCTCTAAGTGTTTTTCTTTCTTAAAAGAAAAAAAAAGCTTTTTATCCATTTTCTACATCAAACTTCCCATTTTCTAAGAGATGAGACCTATAGGTCTCCAACTGCCAGTCAGAGTCGTTCGATAGATCTTATCAAACAGATCTGGTTACCCAAGCTGTAGCTCTAAGAAGGTGGAGGACCTCCAAAAACAATATTAGCAGTATTGACATCTTTAATGTGTGGCAAAGGTCTAATCCCAGAGGCCGCTACACTAATGGGGAAATATTGAGTGTTGCCAGAACAGAGGTTTTCTTCTAATCTTTCCATTATGTGCTTTGGACAACCACTTTCAGTTGGGATGAACATACAGAGATGGATTGGAGATAATGTGATCACTTTGGATACAATAAAAGGGGTGATAACTCAAAGTCATTCACACTCTCTGATGATTAGCCTGTCTGAAAGAATACTATTAAATCGGGATCTTTGAGCCATTTCCTCTCTCTGTCTCTCTCTATGGTTTGCTGAGTGATCCAATCAATGCACTTTCCATCCTTTTCCATTTCATCCTTGACTTATTGCAATGCTTGAAAGTCTTTTCTGTGGCGCTCAGTTTTAACCTTTTATCTGTTAGTCCTTACCAGAAATCAAAGGCTTTCCACATTCCTTCAGCTGCCAGTCCCTCTTTTTTTTTTTTTTTTTTTTAAACAAAAGGACAACTGAGATAAAGCAAAACCAATCATTAGGATGTACCAATATTTAAGTCTTGTGCAGTTTGCAAATGTGACTAAATGTGTGTGGACTAGCAGGATGCCAAAGGCAAAGAGAGAGTTCGGGTCCTGGAAATGGGTGATTTACAAAGACACACTTAGTTCTGTGATGCATAACTAAGACTCCACTGTTAGTTTGTGTTTCAGAAACAGAAAAATGTTCTTCTTTGTGCTTGCAGCTCTATCAGAGCAACCTATCTGTGCTCCACATCCAGCCACGCTGGGTCCACACATCAGGCGCGGCAGCCAGCGAACGCTACTGTGGCTGGTGATAACGCGTAGCATTGTCTGAGTTCAACACATGTTTGGCCTCAGTCTTCTGTTTGAACTCCAGCTAGAGTTGTTGTTGGGTAGAAAAATGCATGAACAACATGGTGGATGGAAAGGGACAACAGCCGAGCTGCAGAGTTTTATATAAATATGAATTTCCTAATGCGTGTCACTCTTTATGTAACAAGGTATGGACACGAGACCTCCTGTGATGTGTGGCACCATGCTGGCAGCTCATCCTTCGGGTCTTGTTGGTTGTGTTGTAGCATCACCAGGAATCACTCTTGTTCTGACACCTCCTGCAGATGGTCGATTGGATTGGGATGCAGGGAGTTTTGAGGCCAGGTCAGTGCCTCGGGCTGTTTGTTGTGTTCCTCTTGGTATTGCTGAGCAGGTTTTGAGATGTGGCACTTTCCCTGTCCTGCTGGGGGGAGGCTTCATCTATCAGGAAGTGATTCTGACATGGTGCAGCGAGCTTGGTCCCAGTCATATTAAAGTAGTAGCTACATATCATTCACATGACATCACATATCAGTTACAGGGTTAGAACTTAACTCTGATTGTGTATTTTATGAAGTAAAAGGCTGCAAATAATTGTAATTTTTATTTTGGTTTGTTTAACAAAGAGGAAAGTTTCAGACTAATATTGTTTCTATAAGAAAAAAATCTTATGTTCTTCAGCTTGAAAGCAAACAAGAACAGTCTGAAAGTACAAAATAAACACAACAATTAACATTAAACACATATAATTAACAAACCTGTGGAGTGGGAACGAGACAATGTTTAGCATTTTGTTTGATTAATTTCAAATGAACCATATCAGGTGGAGTTATACTGCAGGCACAAGTTTATATACACAATCAAAAGGACCACATGCTCCAAACTCCTGACTTTAATTTAAACATCTTCTGAAGAATGTGGGTCTATTCCTAATTTTATTACTGCATGCATATAAATTGACTACAAACATTTAAGAAACTAACTCAGTGCTGTCATTGTTTAACAGCTTCTTAGATTATAGCTTTTGTTGTAACTTTTATAAATGGCTCAAAAAATCTAGTTATTGCAACAATATACCTAAAATACAAAGAAGGTGTTGGGCTTTGGGCCTTTTATTCATTTTAAAAGTTTCCGATTGACATTTGCAAGTACATACCTGTGCATGATGGTGGAAACCGCTTATTACAGTAAGTGTGGTTTTTTAACTTTATTGTACCTTTAGACAGAACCATAATCCTGATTCAGGACAACAAAATTAAATGAAATCACTTTTCCTTTTCTTTTTTTCCCACTTGTTCAGCTCATGTAAGTTTTACACAAAAACTGAAAAATGTTTGGGCTTTATGTTTTTATTGTCTTACCTTTGTTTAACCAGGAAGGTTCAATTGAGATGAACCATTCCTCAAGGGGGTCCTGAGGGGGGGAGGGGGGCGTGCTGGGGGAAGCTGGGATTAAACCACCGACTCTTTGGTTGAAAGTCAGCCACTAATTCCCTGATCTGCAGAGCGTTAGGAGGAAAAACAGAGTTAAAAACAAATATATTAAAAGGATATTAATAAACATGAACAAGCTTATTAACGTTGCTACTGAGATTTGATACCAGACCAACATGGGTGTGGATTTTGTTTGAGCATAGCTGGAGACATATATCAGGCAGATCTTTTCCAATAGGAATTTAAGATGTTCTGCATTTTTAAAGGCTTGTTAAACAACTTATAAGCAGCCAGCAGTTTATGTTTCTGCCTAATTTGAGTGTTTTTTTGGTCGAGACTGCAGTTTGCATGATGCGTCTGTTCATGTTGATCAGAAAATCACAAGTTCTTAAACTGCATGAAAGTTTCTGTTCAAATTCAAAACTCCTTGCACCAATCACACACAATGTTTAAGTGTTATTAGACGTCCTAATACTGATATTTACATACTCTCTCCATCTCCCACACCCTGAAATAAACAAACAAACCAAAGTAAAACAGCAAAGAGTGAGAAGAAGAAGAACAAAAGGTCCAGCTTACTGGACCTTCTTTTCCCATTGGGTTCCTCTGCTGTTATCAGCCTTCTTGCAGTGAAGCCAGCACCAAGGGAGGAGGAGATGCTGCTGATGAATGACAACAACACTTTGTGCTGCAGGGATAATTATGTTTGTCAGAAGGTTCAGTGGTTGTGTGAGCTCACATTTCCTATTCATAGTTGAGGTGCATAAAAAACTGAAAATAAAAAAGAAGCTCAGATTTGACCCAGTTTTATGTAATATATTTTTGCAGATTAAATTAAAGTTTTATTTAGGATCTTCATAATAAAGCTCTAAACAGCACACACAGCATAGTAGACCCACTGTTGTCCAACGTCTGGCAAATTAAAGAAGAAATTGCAACAATGATATGCAAACTGTGGGATAGCCTTTTAATTGAAGTGATTTTTCAAAGTAGTGGGATCACATGTTTTATTAAGTTGGTATTTTCAGAGTCACGGTGTAAACAAAGGCTTACATGATCAAACTGGGTCAACTTTACTGTGCTACTTTTGGTTGTTTCTACAAACGTATTCAGTATAGTTAGGCTCATATATGTTGGGGGGGGGGGGAGCAATATAGTTTAGGTTTCTAATTATCTGTATCTATTTTTGATTTTAAACAATAACTTTAGGACATTCTTGTGTTGCATTTTGGAGGATTTTTTTTATTTTGCAACAATAAAGTGAGAAAAGGGATAAGTTCCCATCTATTGAGGCATACCTGAAAAACAGACAGAAGGAGCCCATTTTTCCAACAGAAATTCTGGAGGTTTTGTGATGAAGTGTGCCTGTTCTGATGACTTTCTGTGCAGACTGAAGGCTGTTGGAAACTGTGCCTTAACTGCAGCTTTTTGTTGCTGCCTCCTGCTGCTGCCACCTGCTTTAGTTCAGTTTCCAGGAAAGGCATCTTGAACAAGCTCATTGGGAGCCCGGAGAAGTTGTTGGCCTCTCTCTGTGTCACGTGTAGAAAATGACACATGCCTCAACCAGTGCATTGCATTTTTACTTCAGTTTTATGCTCAAAACTCTCTTTGATGTTTGAGGTTAAAGAACCCAGCCTGTGTCACTCATTTGACTTTTTATGCACACTTTTAGAGCACATTCTGTAATATTTTTACCGTCTATACATCCAGTGCTTTTTTACTGTCACATATAGAGGGTTGAGTAGGAATCGATGTTTTGCCTGAGGACACTTAGACACATGACAGGACTGGGGATTGAAATCCCAATCTTCAGATTGCTTTCTATTTTCTTCTTTTCTTTTTTTTTTTTGCAAAGGGCAGTCCATTTCTTTTTGATCCTTAAAACGATTAAAGCAGACACAAAAAAGAGAATTTAGAAGAATAAAAAGAGAGCTTTTAGAGACTTTCTGCTTTTTCCTTTTATTTTTATCCCCTGTCAAATTATTCTGCCTTTTCTCCAGCTGAGCTGCATGCTGAGACCTCTCTACCCCTGCTGTGACCTTTACAAATTCTGCCCTTTGCTACTACAGCTTTGTGTTATGTGGCCTTATTAAACTTTATTTTATACTTTATGTGGACAGAAGTGAGTCCTCATCTGAAGGCTGGATCAGTGCCTTTGGTCCAATGGAAACAAGACATGGAAACTCATTAAAACAAGGTGTAGGTCTAAATAAAGAACAAACGTGATGTGACACAAATAAAAAAAAAGCTACAACAAAAAAAGGGAAAAACATGGGACCAGAAGAGAGAAGCAGATTTTTGACAAAATTCCAGTACACATTGACTCATTACTCTACATCTGTGTGTCTGGCTGGGTTGCAGGCCTTTACACCACAGCAGCTGCCCAGTGCAGTCTGGCCAACCTTTGATATGCTTTGCCACCCTGCAGGGTGGAGACACCATCCATAATCTTTGTTTCATTCTGTCTGTCTCTTAGTAGCTCATGCTCTGGTGATCTTTTCCAACCTCACATGACATAAAAAGACTAAATAAGCTGAAACAGATAGTTAACTGCATGTTTAGCGTGTGCAAACTGAACAGCAAAGTTAGAAAATGCACAGGTTTACATTTTTTTTTAAAGCAGAGACTTTCAGGATGGTACATCAATCATTCGTTTTTGCAGCTTTGACCAGAACTATATTTCATTTTGTATCGTGATCTTTGATGAATTGTGGCTGAATTCCAAAACCTTTGTTGACCCATTTTTTCCTGAAATGAAGGATATTTATTTTCTCAACCTAATGATTCAGTGATGACTGTACTTCACACCCATCCATCATCAGGTCAGCACATCAATATGTCAGATCCTGAGTGAATACCTGCAAAACAGGAATCTTCATCAGACACAGCTGTTTTTTATGTTTCATGCTAATTGGCTGTCACCCTAAGATAAGCTGCAGACAATGACAAACCACCTTCTAAATAACACAGTGGCTGTATCCATTTGAGCATGCAGACATTTTTTTCTGAGCAAAATCATTGGCGTGTGCTGATACGGAGCCCACTAAGTGCCAAAAAAACAAAAAACAAATAGAGGTCACGGAAATCTGTTTGCTCAGTTTAGTAAATCTTGCTCACAGGTTTGATAAGAGACTTCATTCTGTTAGAAGACAAGAAATAGAGCATCATGGGAGTTTAAAAGGAGTTGGAAAGTTTCTCACTTCCAGAATTAAAGCTTTCTAAAAATGTTTTTAAATCACAAAGGTCAAATGTCTTCAACAACAGGAAAAGTGGACAATGTGCCAAAGCCCATATAAGTCTTTTTCATAAAAGGACAAAAATAAAGCTACGAAATGCAACAAAAAATTGCAACAAAAGGGAATGAAATGAAAAATGCTGATGTTTCTAGTTTACCTGTTGGAATGGAGTCAACAACAGACATTAAATACCTAATTCATGGATTAAAATGTTGGAAACTGTCTTACAACCTTCGTGTTTTGTTTTTTTAAATAGATAGATGAACTTTATTGATTTCAGCAAATGAACAGAAACCAGAAGTTAAAAACAACTGTGCAAAACAGGCTAAGTATTGTAGGTTGAGGTGACAGATATTAGTTTAATGTAATGACTTGCTGCAGGAAAGATTTCTTGTACCAGTTGCTACAACACAGAAACTGTAGAGCCTATCAGAAATCTATCCACTGGGTGGTTCAGAGGGTGTTCTAGATTCTGTAGAGGCAACAGTTTTTTCTGCATCTATTCCTCCACCTCTATTTTACATGTGCCCAGTCTGCAGCCAATAATAGAGCAAGCCTTAATTATATGTTTATTGAATCTGCTGGTGTTGTGCTGCACCCCTAATGAACTATGGAAAAATACAGAGCACCAGCAAAACCAGACTGATAAAAGAGATCCAAAAACTTGCTGCACACAGACTGGAGGAATGAAGCTTCTTCTAGAAGTAGAGTCTTAAGCCTGGGGCACACAGAAGATGGATGCGTTACGCCACAGCGGTCTTTTGGGTACACAGGACGCGCAACGCAGCTGAACGCTTCTTGGAAAATCGCCGTATAAAGCTGTAAAAGCCGCACCGCTTGAAATAGAACTGGCACCTATTCACCGGCATCTCTGCGCTCTCTGTGTAGCCACTCTCAGTAAATATAATGTTGGGTTTTTTTATAACGGCGCGGGGGCGACGCATCCGTCTTCTGTGTGGCCCAGGCTTTAGAAACATTAAATTGTAGGCAATTCTGTCCACCTCGCTCCACAATGTTGTCCACCAACATCCAAACCTTCCTCTCTTTTTCCTCACTTAAATATGCCCAACAACAGCTGACTCATCAGAACATTTCTGCAAGAGGGATGACCCAAAGTCAGTAGTGTACAAGATGATCAGAAATGGCAAAATCACACTTCCCTCTCTAGCACCCTAATCATGTGATGTAAAAGCCACAGGTTGGTTGTCCTTACTAGCTGATGGAGTAAGCTTCTTGAGGACAGAGCCTCCTCTTCCACTGGACCGATGTCCCCTGACTCAACACTGAAAACATATTTTTGCTAAGCTGAGAAAATCAGATTTCTCCAACATTTATTTTTTTCATACCTGGCACTAGTTGGAATCCATACAGGCAAATCTAGCAGGTCACCAATACTGTTGTTTAAGGCTCATGTTGGTTTCTGATGTTGTTAAGCTGTGTTTTAAATATTCTGACAACATTTAAATAGAGAAGTGCTGGTTTTTGCAGCACCCCTGTGGCATCTACCCTTAAAGTTCAAGCAAAAGTTGTGACGAAAGAGACATCTTACCAATGCATTTATTTCAGAAAGATAAGATTGCCTCTTCACTAGTCATATCAACCACTGAACTGCTTAAAAAACAAACAGAAGAGGAGGAAAAAATTTGATCCAGAATAGTTTGTTCTCTAAAAACTAAATTATTTTTGATCCATCTTAAACACATTCTTCAAGGGCCACAGAATAAAAACTAATGAGTTTCAGCAGTTTTTCTGTAGTGGGTTGCGGTAACCTTTCCACTCAAAGACACTATCAGAAATCTGATAATAAACTCTCCTAAAGCACATGAAAGAGAAGACTAAGGCTCTGAAAAGACTGGCAGAATGATTTTCACACTTGTTCACCGGTATATTTTCTTCTTAAAGGTCTCATTGAAGTAGATATATTTAAACTTTACATTAAAGAAGCCATTAGACGTCTCTCTTGTTCTTTAAACTGACTGAAACCCCACTAGGCTTTAAAAAAGGATCAAGGCAGAATTAAACTTCCTTCCTTCAATCTTGCAGTAAAAATAGATCTGCCACTGTAGGATCGGTAATGACAACAGGGTGGGTAACATTTTTCCTCCCTATATCCAATCATGGTCTTGATGTCCTTGAGGATGGCTGACAGAAAGATGGATGAATCTTTTCAAGCTTTGATGGCTAATCCTATCAAGGATGTAGTCTCTGTCTTCAAAATGTAATTAAAAATTCCTGCTGAAAATGACTTTATCTGTATCCTTAAAAATGTTCTGGGCCGTTAGTGATCTCAACCTGAAACAAGCTTTCAGCCGTTTCTTAACGCATTTTAAATTTTCAGTTTACGCCTCAGATTCAGGACGTGGAACGATTTAATGCTAAACATGTTTCTCCAATTTTAGGCTTCGAGTTCAACTTTAGTTTGTTGTTTGAGATATTTTAAGAACCATATGGTGGATAAATGTCAAATCAGATGTAGAATCTAAATCCTTCAGATTCAGATTAATAGATGGAGTAAATTTGGAATGGTGATGTGTCCCCACTACCCAGTGATCACTGAATTGTCCCCACCAATAATTCAATCCAAGGATGCAGAAATAATGGTGCGTTCGATTTGTACTTGGAAGTCGGAAATTCCGAGTTCTGAGTGGGAAAAATCAACTAGAACGCCCCCCGAAGTCGGACTTCCCACTCGGAAAGTCGGAGATTTTTTTGCGTCTCGACTTTGGGAAAAAAGATGGCGACTCCTCACAAGAACAGTTAAAATGCCGTGAAAACACGTTTATTTTCCAAGATCTGCTTGTTTGGATGTATTTTAGTTCAGAATTACATGTAGTGCTTTATCTTCTGACTTTAAACAAATTCAGAGTGTTTGCATGAGCAAATGAATCAAAGTCTAAAACAGTGTTTTGGATGCGTGCTGCTAACAAAGGCAACAATGGCAATATGTTTGTGTGTGAACCAAACACGTAAAGAAATACAAATATAAATTACTTTATACTTTGGTTTCCCGATTTTTCCGACTTTGCAAACAGAACGCTGTAACTCTGGTGTGACGTCATTCCCAGTTCCGAGTTCCGACCTCCGAGGACAAATCGAATGCACCATAATGCTGCATCCACACGTGATGCCTAGCGAACTGAGGTGCTGTGCATGGATCTGTGTCCAGGGGAAGGAGGTGTGTCTGGATCGACCGGCACAGGCCTGTCGCTTTGGAATGCACGCTGCGGTCCGTGCTCCCAGACACGCTGGACAGAGGCCCGCGCCGAGCTGGTCAGGCCAACAGCACCCGCTCTGGGTCTGGATGTGGACTGGGCTGGACTGGCCATCGGGCATTTTCCCGGTAACTTTTGGGCCGGTCGGCAGCCGTGCAGCCCGAGATTTACTTCCTGTTTTGGTATGAGCTCGAGATCACCCCCCCTCGTCCCGTCCTGGTTCCCACCAACGTCTAGACCAAACCTACTCCATTGGATTAAATTTTTTTTTTACTGAACCACAACTAAATGAGCTACTCAGGCTATGTTAAATTAATAAAAACCATTAACACTTAATTAATAAACACTTAAAATACTGCAGCGAACAAACTGCAGAGGACAGACACACAGACTCATTTTCCCAGCTTTGAAGCTGCTCAATCTTACGCCTGAGGGACGTAGGGTGAATAGGTCATTGGCTGGCTGGAGTCGGGTCAGAACAATAACCCTTCACCCTTAGGGCGCTGGTCCCTGGTCCTGAACATAGAGTGTGCATGGGGAGCGAGAGTGGGTGTACAGCGTCTATTGTGTCTTGGTATGTTTGCAGGAATGTGTGTGTGCACGCATGAGGGAGGGAGAGGGATTGTGTCTGTGTGTGACTGTTTTTCTGTCAGGTTTCGTCCCCCCCCCCTCTCTTTCTGTGACATGCTAGACCCTCCTCGGCAGAGACTATCCTCCCTGGCTGCGCCTCGGCATTGGTGGTGCCTTTCTCCAGTGGCGTGCTGGGGTGTCTCGGGGTCTGGGTGCTGGGGGCGTCTGCCTGCTCTTCTTCCTGTGGCGGCCTGGTGGGATCTGGGCCCCCGGGGGTGGTCGGGCCTCTGCTGGGGCTGGTTCGCTCCTGGGTCTCGGGTCTCTGGTTCCGGCTAGATCTACCCTGGATGGCCGGCTGCAGGCGGTGCCTGTGAGCTCCTAGCCGCGACCCCCCAGGGGCTCTAGCGCGGCGACTGCCGGGGGGCCCACGTGGGGTGAGCCTCTGCGCCCTCTGGGGCAGAGTTTAGCGACTGCCCTGATGGCGGTCTCCCTGGGGTGTCCGTGCCCTGGGTGGCCTCTGGACGTCTGGGGCCTGGACCTCCTCCATGGGCCTTGGGGACGGGTCTGTGGCTCCTCAAACTTATTATTGAATGTTTCAATAGAGAAACCTTACATAAACAAGCGCGCATATACACACACAGGTGATCACAAGGTGCTCACATAAAGACGGACTCAGGTGTTTTCAGACACATTGACTGGGGCTGTGGTTGACACTGAACTCTCTTGAACTGGTGTATACGTATACATTTGAAGAATATCACAACTGTTGTATATTCATATGCTGTTTGTTGCTGTTGTATCTTTTCTCCCTATTTTGTTTGTTTGTGCTTTATTTACAGGTCTAGAAGTGGATTCTTCACGTCTCTTGTTCTCTTCTTTTTCTGTTTACTTTCTCCCCCATCCCTCTTTCTGTACCCTTCCCTTCACTTTCAGGCTCCGTGTCCAATCAACCATAAAAACATTCTAATAAAGATTTTGGGGGTTATATTTAAACAAAAATCAGGAGGATTTTTATAGCAGTGGCTGTAACCTCTCACCTGAAACAGCAACACTGTTGGGCTTGTTTTTGGCACTCAGACATTATTCTGTTTGCTCCACAGCCGGACAGGACACGGGGTTAAAAAAAAAAAAGAAAAAAAAAAAAGAAAAAAAAATCAAACCTAGTTGGAGAGGACACTTGATTGTAAATCAACAAAATATTATTTCATAGTTGTTGGTTGACAACCCAGAACACGTTTGTTTACAATAAAAGCTGTGTTGTAGTTTGTGCACAACCTTTTGGAAGCATCATCAAAAAAAAAATGGACATTTGAAGCAACAAAGACTTTTTTTTGGACGTTAGAACTTGGCCTTGTAAGTAAATTTGCCAGTAAAAAAAAATCTGAAAAAATACAATATGAGTGAATAAGACAAATAACCATCTGACAAACAATGGCTGCTGCTTCCATTCTCTATTCTGCTGGCCTGGATGCTTCTTTCCACTAATTTGATAATATTACAGGACTGTTTATGAGCACATGGGACTAATTTCACCACAAAAACAGTTATTATACCAGATGCACGAGGAGCCTTAATGTGTAAACCCTGTAAACAAAACACTGACATTTTCATAGGAAACTATTCACATTATGTTCATCCTCTTGTGTGTTATATTAGGTTGCCCCTTGGACTATCCCCCACTTCAGATAATGCATCTCTTGCAGAAAAGATTCTGCAGTGAAGTGCACTCAAGTTTAAAAGTAAAACTAAATTAGGTGAAAATGCTAAAAACACAGTAATACCAGCCACACACCACAGGGTTTTATTGTGCATTTTACTATCTGCAAAGAGAATCACACTTGACAGTTAAGTTTGCATCTAACAAAATTAGATTTCACACAGCAGAAATGACATTTTGTGCTGTGGACCAACTTAGCTGTTTCACATTTAACGTCAGCCTGAGTCGCTCCAGTGATTTAGCTTCATTGAGATGCTTCAGAATTGTGTATAAATGAGTAATGCTTGTGCACAGATGAAGAGATCTGCAAAGCCAAGGAACAAAAGACAACATGACTGTGCCTTCCAGGAAACAACAGCAACATTTATAGAGAAACGTGCATTTGAGTGACTAATCTTTGTCAACACATTGGTCTTCACAAACAGATTAACACAAATGCAAAAAGCCATAATATAAAGAGTATATATTGAGTAATAACTGTTGTCTTTGTATCTTGAAAATGCCAAACATTTTTATTAATTTTCATTCAGCAAAATCACCTTTTATTACTGGATTTCTTTTAATTAGAACATGGATTAAGCTGGTTTCACAGTAATAAATCCATATGCTGTTAATACAGATCATAATCCAAGACACCTGGTTGTTTTGAATGACTGCAGTACTTCGATACTGCTGCAGTTTGCAGAGATTAAAAAAAGGAGAAATGAGTGTGAAGGTGGGTGGAAAAAAATATCACCTTGAGACCTTGATGTTGCACCTTGGGGTGCTGAAATAAACACACAATATCACTGTAGAGGGTTGGAACATATTATGGAGGATGCAATTCAGTTTTATTCTCTGTACTGAATTCATGTTTCGAGGCTGGTCAGATAAAATAATAGTAATAACACTTCTATTACTACTACTACTGCACTACTACTACTTAAAATAATAACATTATTATTATTATTATTAATAATAACACTAATATAATAAAGAACGATGGAAGGAAAACCAGGTGCATTAGTTAGAAAAGTTGAAAAAATGAAATCCACTTTGACACTGTCCCTTAGTCACAAACAGGAACACTGGACAAGGTATCCATTAGTTCTGTTTGACACAGTTAGGTTGTTGCAGACAAATGCTCATAGAGGGACACGTTACAACAGACCAGCTTCTAATTACTACGAAATCCAGATCATTGATGTCAGCAACGATCTGATTTATGCTCCCAAATATCTCTTACAAAGTGAGTTGAATTTAGTCCTGACTATCTGTGTTTTTTTCTAGTGGAATTCCAGAATCTAAACCCAGAATAAAGCAGAACACCAGTCAAACCCATTTGTTAACCTCACCCCAGTTATTTTAACTGGTCTTTTTGAATAATTATTCTGAAAATACAAAAAACAGGTCATGAACTTCCACAAAGATCAGGCTTCCTGTTCATTTGTTCCGTTAAAACCCACTATACTAAAGCACCAACAAGACAAAAGCATGTTATTGTTAAATCAAAGTTCCCTTTGAAGCCTTTTAAGCCTCTTTGGCCTTTGTCAGAGTGATACTATTACATTGATGACAAACTGCTTTCAGAGAGCACATATTTAGCTGAACTTTGGATCATTTTGCATCACTTGGCCAAGTTCTGCTCCATGGAACCTTCCTGCTGTGAAACATAAACTCAAAATGCATTTGGGCAGTGGGACTTTATGTCCTTTACAGCTTATTTAACAGCATACTGTATGTTGTCTCTAAAGATTTATCATTCACAGTAAGCTCATTCTGGCATTTTTCAGTTTCTGTAAATTAACTTTTGCATTTGCCCTGGGGTTTGAATATACCCCATTCTCTGATTATTCCAGTGAAAATAGCCAACCTCTGCCATTAAAACAATGTTTTCGCCTGCAGGTTTGCCCCATATTCTCCCAGCATCCTTCACCGTGCAAAGATGAGTATGCTTGGTGGAAACGAGTTTTGAAGAACAATATCCTGCCACCCCTTGTACAATTTTTTATTAGTCCTGTCCAGCTTGTTGTTGTTATGCACCCCCGGGTACTTGTAGAATTGCACCATGTCCACCTCCTCACTCTGTTTTCTGACAGGTGTCACTGACTCCCGCGCAGTAATAAGCAGTAAAGCCACTGTAAATGACAGCCTTCATTCTATGAGGACATATACACTCCTGATGAGGGGCCACTTCAAAGGTGACAACAGCCCCGGAGAATGAGTTGTCAGTTGATTGTTTGAGGAACATAGGAGTGACAGTCTATATATGGTGCCTGTTTCAGCTGCCATCTCAGCCCAAATGAACACTCGCAGCACACACCTGGCTGTGGGTTTATATATTGTTGGCGACCATCACTGAACAAAATGCTAAATATAACAATAGCTTGTGGAAAAGTGATGCTGTTTTCTTTTTTAGACAGACTGCATTCAGCCTGCTCCACTGGTTTGTAACAATCCTCAGCTAGCTGCATTTTATGTTCAATATTATAATAAGTCTCTATTATTAAAAATCCACAAAAACCTATTAAACACTACAATACATTATTAAGTCATGTTTTTTTTTTTATTGACACATAAAGTGTTTAAAGGTTTGATGCATAAATTAAAAAACTAGATTTAAATTTTTTATGCCACTTTAAAACAATAAATAAAATCATTTTTCGTATATTTGGTTGTTTCAGTTCCTAAGGGAAATGCATGCTTTTCTACACCATCTGGATATACTGTCACCGAAAATAACAAGTTGCCAAACACAACAACAATACAACAGTATAACTAGTTCTTGCTGCTCTAATTTGAATTTTGTGGGAATTTTGGTTCTGCTGGCACATGATTAAATTCAACAAGAACATCTAATTGTATGTTTTAATCACCAAGCATCTTATGCATAAACAAAATTATGCAGAAATGCACATATTAGAAATAAATATTTTGGTATTTATATATATATATAAATATATATTATATATATTTAATATACTATATTAAAAAACAACACTCACCAGCTTATGTAAATGTAGCAAAACTACAGAAGCCCTAAAGGCATGAAAAGAATAGAAATTGAGTAAAAAGTCATTCAGTTCTGTTTTAATAGTTTGATCAAACTTATTTATTTGTTTCCTTTAACTCATTCACTTCTTAGAAGATTATACATTTCTCTAAAAGTATTTTTCCTGGTCATTTTTGACAAAAGCATTGATTTTGTTCAGCCCCAAGAGGCTAGCAAAAACAAAAAGATACCCCCCACAGGCAAACTAAATTGTATGCTTGTTTTAAAATTGCACATTTGTTTTAGTAATACTTATAATATTAGAATTACACACATTCATTTTGTTCACTTGCCTCTCAGGGCTCAACAAAAGCATTTTAGAGATAATTAAAAAAAAAAGAAAGATCTTGTCTCTTAAGAACAACAACAATAAAAAAGAAGAAACTTCTAATAAGTCATTAGTTCAGATTGGCTATAAAACGTTTGGTTTTCACTTCTCATTTTAGGGCTTTTTGTACTGAATCCAATTACCAGATAAAAGGAAACAAAAATGAATGTCACACATGTGAGTTCACAAGTATAATTGTGAAATACTGAATTCATTAGTATCATCTAAAATCAATATGCATTATAGTGATGTACAGTAGTTTAATGTGGGAAGGTAGATTTGAGTCTGCAGCACCTGGAAGATGAAACCTGTCCTTAAACCTGATGGATCAATGTTCTGGAACTCTCTTTATTATCAATGTGATCACAGCAAGAAAAGCTCTATAAGACCTTTATTATAAAAGTGTTGTGGATGGCTATGCAATTGAAAAGGGATTATAAAGAACTACTAAATTATTTCTAATAAATCACTCCACTCTAAAGGAAATTACCCATAAGCTGTGTGGATTTCAAACAGCTGTTTGGATGTTCCCTACAGCTAGCAGTCAGTGATTCATCCATGCTTCGGCATTAAATCAAAGACAGCTTGAAGATAAAATGAGGCCTTCCTTCTGAAAATTGAAGCTGAACCAGAAATGGCCTTTAAAGATCATCAGCACAAAAGGAAATCCACCAGAAAAGACCTCAGAAAGAATAAATGGAAGGTTACAGAATGACCATATCAAAACCCAGACCTGATTTCAAATAGCCAGGCAGTAAGAGTGAGAAAACCCTCACTTTTCTATCATTTAATCTCCAAACCAAAGGAAATGTGCAAAGAAAAGTAATAAAAACTAAGAGCAAGCTGATTTCAGACTGATAGACAACTACTGTAAGTCATTTAAAACAATGTGATATTAGCTTCAGATGCAAATCCTTGAATAAAAAGTTAACAGACTTCATAGAAATCTACTTTTTCATTGTATTTATGTGTAGGAGGCACAGTTAATCATCGTACATCTTACTGTCCTATAAAGTCTCAAAAGACTTCAAACTGCATGGTATAGCATACATACAGATCCTCTTTCCATATTTCTGAGCTGACATGAATATGGCTGGCCCCATTAAAGATGTCGAGGAGTCTTCCATTATTCAACCCATTCTACGTACAGGGATCAAAACAGCAGAGCAGCCGTAACAGCAGCATTGTTTTGAATAAAAACTTGCGCCGTAATGTTATTTGCATAAATAATTCTCATTCATCTCGCGCTCTGAATAACATTGCAGGGATACGCAGTACAGCAGCTGAATGCAGTGTTATAATGATCCAACAATGTTACAGCTAAAATAATAATTACTGTGCTGCTTGTTCTCTGGGAGGTGGGGGTGGTTCAGTGGAGAATCCTCTAATAGAAAGATCGGTGGTTTGATCTCCTTCCGTGTGTAAAGCAGACCTCTCCAGGCTGGACGGTGACCCATGTGATTTGCTTATTGTGTGATTATTGAGAAGAAGCACTTCGTAAGGAGGTACTATTTATGTGTTCTTCTTCCTTCTCATATTAATACCTGCAACCAAATGAAACCTGGGACACACATTCATGTGTAATTGACACAATTAAACGCTAGAATACAGTTAACATCATAAGAAGTGATTCAAGACGCATTAAAGGTTTATAAGAATGGAACCAAGAGGGCAGTTATGAGCAGATATTATAGCAATACAATAAAGTGTAACGTAAAAAAATCAGTGTAGGCAAACCTCTGATTTTCACTATGCAAAGTGATGCAAATGAGAAGCTCTGGGTTTTTAATGCTGATGGCATAGCAGGTTTGTGCCTCTCGTCTCGATGCACTATAACAGACATGAAAGCTAATCTTTTTTTCTGCTGGCTCTCTGAAAGTAAACATTCTGTTGTTTACTTTGCTGATGTCTGTTAACTTTCCTGATCAGCAGTGCAGCAGCACACACTTCAATCCCTTTCTATTAAAGTCATCATGACACACTGATATCATACCACTTTATAGCCCCCGACTCTTTTCCTCATGCAGCAAAGATGTTACAATATGAAGATTTTAAAAGTTTTAGCTGCTTAAATCCCAGAATGTCATCCGCTATATCGTCAGGAAGGACGGCTGATGTCAAAAGGTGAATGGATTTTTGGTTAATTAATTTTGTTTAGGTCATAAGGTCATTTATTTAATGAATGTAGCGCTCACAGCTCTACACTGTGCACCAAAGTACTGGAGGAAGATTTTAGATTCCTAAATTCTGCTGAAAAATCAACACAATAGGTCAGAGGTCAGCTGGAGAATGAGTGATGTAAAGTTTTATGATTAAATTTTAACACAGAGTGACACTTTGTCACATTGTTTCCACAAAATAAACCATGTCAATAATACATATGGATATGAATTAAAAACTATTGCCAGGATTGATCAATATTTATTAATACAACTCATTTAATACAACTAAAAACCTGAGTTCCATCACTTAATTCTGTCTCTGTTTAATGTGGGACATCTTTCTTGTTCAGGTCCAGACTAGCCAGTCAAATATCATTTTTTTAAAGTATCTGAATGATTTTAATAAATTGCCTAATCCAGGGGAAGCTGTGAGTCGAGACGCTGCCCCTCCTCATCATGAAGCTTCAGCTGATGATTCAGGAAACTGATTAGGATTCAGGTGGCCTCAGTCTGGAGATTTTTTAGAACGTTCCAGTGGGAGGAGATCCCTGGTCAGACCGAGAACTTCCTAGATTGATTACAAATCTTTGGGATCTCCCAGGAGGACCTAGAGAGTGTTGCTGGGAGAGGGATGTGTGTTTCCCTCCTGGACCTGTTAACTTCACAACCCAAACTCTGGACAAATGGTAGAACGTGCATGGACTGATAAGCTGCTTTTTTAAAATCCAAAACATGATCCAAAATTCTATTAAAGCAGAAGTTTTATCCGTGTTATGTTCCCTTGATGATGTAAGAGGCTTTGTTTGGTCAAGGAAAGGGTAGCTATAAGTAATTTAAATGTTATTGAGTTGTTAAGCACATAAAATATGTAATATTTTAGAAATTGTTCATGCGTTTTCAATGTCAAAACACCATCTAGAAAAAATAGGCCTGGGTGGTTTGACTACTACACAACCTTCACCGTCATGAAAAAGATCAACACAGTTTGCACATCAAACAGAAAAGCTGCAGAGTACAGTCCAAGTCCAACTACCCCAGGATTATTCTTTATTATAGCAATAAACGTACCTTAGTTTCACCACCATTCTGTATATCGCACAGAGAGGAGTCAAACCTTTGACTTTTCTTTTTCACTCAATAAAAACCTCATATCAAGTTTTTGGATCAGACATAAAATTTGCTTTTAGTTTTAGTCTGACAATGTTTGAACTTATTGTCATTAATTTGCATCCCTGGCAAGATTTTAACAACATGCAAAAATCAGATTTAATTAAACAGACATTTGTAACATAATGCATGCAAAAAGCGACTTTTATTCACAAATAGAACTTTAAAAAGTGTTATTACTCTTAATCCTACACAGCGCTGCGTGCCAGACAAACCATGTACGACTAGAAGAAAGATCTGGAGGAACACTAAACTCTGCTACAAAGTTCCCACCCCCACGCAAGTTTAAAACCAGGTCACACTGTAAACACATAATCTCTTTGTTGAGAAGCTACAGCAACATCCTTTTCATTCAATAACTAAGATGACTGACAGCCCTTTCCATAGCAACTGACAACATAAAAGCCAGCATGCCAGTAAATCACCCAGCTCCCTTAATTCCTTGAAAAAAAAACACTACAAACATCCCTCCACATTGCCCTTCTACATGCCCACAGTCCATCCCCCAGGATTTAAGCAGCCCTAATAACAAGCAAACCAAGGCCATGAGCCCTGCGATTATTCCATCCCCTAATTAGAATTCTCATTATTTACAGAGTGAAGGGAAAGACTCTGCAGTCACATTCACATCAAAGGCGTCATCCGAAGGCAAAGATGATAATTAGATAGTCTAATCTGTTCTCTGAAGTGTCTGTTCCAAATCAACATTTCTGGAGTGTTTGTTTTCCTTCCCCTTCTCCCTTTGCTTTGCTAAGAGACTGATCAATTAAAAAATATTCACTGGTGACTCGTTTTCATTCTGCCATGTGCAGCTCTTTTTACTTTTGCTCCATTATAGCTGACGAATGTGATTTCTCTCTACCCTCCCTCTTTTTCAGCTTTTTTCTTTCAGGAAGGAGGCCTGAGAATAAAATGAGCTTCATGTGGATTTTGTAAAAATTGATGAGCGACTTTCACTTGCATGCATAAATGTTGTCCTTTTAGGAGTGTTTTTTTTTTTTTTTTTGCTGCACTACATTTTTTTTCTCACCAGTTTCAACAGATGGCACTGTTCCCCTGCTAAGTGACTCAAGTGGACTAGTCTCTTATCCCATTCTCTCTTCTTCTTCTATTTTTTTCTCTCCATGTCTCTGCCTCTTTGTCTGTCTCATTCCCCTTTTCCCATTTACTTAAGCAGAATGAGGGCACCGGAGAATCATTAAGTGTAACCGCTACCTGAGATTAGTGAGAAGAGCTCAAATGAAGTGTCACTAATATGAGGATTACAACTGCAAAGCCACCTGAAGTCCTCCCGGATCTGCTCCTAAACATGAGACTGAGAACATGGAGCAGAGAGATGTCGTGGAAACGATGTTTACTATGATTTTATCTCTCGTCGATGTAGACGTCAGTTGCTATTTGTTTCAAAAATATCATGCAGTTTACGCAATGGAATAAAAATAGAAGAAAAAGCAGCATTATGGTCTGTGTCTAAGTGTTTAACCCCATGACTTCTTTTACTGAGAAAAAAGGTGATTTTCCTTATGAGCTTTGTTTCATATAATTAGAAAAAAATGCACAATTTTATCAGTTCAAGAGATGTTTCATCATTCATTTGAAGGGAAACCAATAATGCAACCTTTCATGTATGTTTGCAAAAATATGTTTTTGGTCTAAACCCTCTCTAAAATACAAACTTCATGTTTTCCTGACAGAAGATCTGGAATCTGCACAGCAAAACCAGACTATCCTTCACCAGCGTCCCAAATGTAAACAGTTATGTTTGCTGGAAAACCCAATAATTTAAACAATCTCCCTGAGAGGATTATTAAAGTTTTCCTCATTCCTGAAAACCAGCACCTGTACAGACTTATGTCTCTAATGAAAATTACATTGCATTTTTTATTACCAGTAACACTCTGGTATAACTCATATAGATCCACCCACCACTTCCTTTAGTTATTTTTAAAGGTTTCTTACAAAATTAACCTCAAACACTTCAAAATTAAACCTCCAAAATTGAACATTTGGAATAGCTTGTCTAGTGTAGGCACAGATCTTGGCAGAATACTGGCCGTTTTTATTTTTATCCATCAATTCATCAGCTTGTCCTGCAGATATAGAGGAAACGAAATCATGACTCAATATGTATTTAATTTAGGAGCAGCATAAAAACAAAAGAAATGCACAAATAATGATATTTTGTCATTTTTTCCACACAGTTGAACATATTTAAGAGTGTCTTATTGCTTATTTTATGCTCCAACAGTTCAGGCACTTTACTGCAGCATACTGTTAATAGGAAAACCCTGCATTATAATAATGTTAGATATATTAAATCAAAGTGAAAAGGCAGTTTGAGAGCACAAACTTCAGCTTAGGCCAATTATTTACTGCTGACAAGACTACTGATGAGACCAAACTATTTAAGGTGGCACAGCATTGCAGCATCATAGGTTTTGATGGATGCTTTTCTTAGTTGTGACCAAAGTTCTTGTCAGGCTGCTTCTCCTCTAATTTGAACTTGGAGTGATGAACTACGGCATTAAAAGCAAAAAGTGAAATAACAAAATCATGATTTGTGGTCTAAAGGGTATTTTTGACAGTTCAAATTAAAAATGAAAGGAAAAAGACAAAATTTGAGTCCTGGAGAAAAATTACGGCCTGTTAAATTCAGTTGAGTAAAAAATGAAATGTGTCAAAAGGTGATGGTTAGATACAGTAACAGCACTTTAAACTGACAATTTTGACATTTTAATTTTTAACATTTTCCTGAAATGCAAAATTTAGAGTTAACAATTTCTTAGAAATGTTATTTTAAATGGAAGATGTCAACAGGTGCCTTAACGATAATTGAGGAGAACTGAAAAAAGGCTGAGTAAAGCAAAGATACCCAGAATGCTACTTGTTAAGTTTGCCAACAAATCCCTGAGTAAATCTTCAGTTTAAAAACATGGTTCACAGATTTTAGACATACGTGATCTTTTAATTATTACGGTATGTGGTTCTCAGAAAAAAGAAAAGTCACTTCCTAATACCAAATACCAAATCTTTATTTCTTCCAAAAATAATCTGCATTCCAGATCTTTTAAAAGAGAAGTGTATATATGCACATCAAACCAAAGATCATCAAACCAAAGATGACGACTGGTTAGACTGTTTTCAGCAGCGAGGCCAAAAAGCCATGGTGGTCTGTGACGGTATGGAACTGCATTAGTGCCCCAGGCAAAGGGAATCTGCACCTCTGTGACATTAATATAGAAAAGTACACTGAGATTTTAGGACAACATGTGCTGTTTTTTCCCAGACACCTCTTTTTGAGACATATCTAAGAATATTAGTCTATAGGTGGATGCTTTGGTTATGCACATGGTTCTCAGTAATGGACTGACATTAGGTTGACCCTAAAATGTGTCAACATACCTGCAAAATGCCTGATATATCCGACTGGATATTCAGCTCTGAAAGCTCCACTAAGCTGGCAGAGTTGAAGCTGTCCATGATTTAATTTATCTAGTCAAGTTGAGCAAACTTTATGTGGCTCATTGCCCAACAAAAGCCAAAATATCCAGCTCAACCAGGACTAAAAGCCAGTGATCAGCAGCAGGTTTTTCGTTGTATTTTAAAGCAATCAATAAGCCGGGCAGCTCTTAGGCTGTTCTGCATATTAGGAGCCACCACCACCCAAAAAACCCTGTCAGCTCTGTTTTTGAGCCTGAATTCAGGGATTTCCAAAAGTAATTTTAGACCTCAGTACACTGGTTGGACTGGAAGGCTGCTCTCACATGGGATTTGTTAGGCTCTGAGCTCTGCTTCCAAACACATTCATGTCTACGTGTTGCTCAGCAGTGGGATGGATCTGCTACGTGTGCTGCGCTGAAATTACAACATGCCACAGTCCTCTGATGATGCCTCGCTGCATCCGATCAGAGACAATCACGCAAACATGTTTGTGTGTAGATGGATCAATGTTAGTCGATCACTCCAAGGTTCTTCGATCAGCGGTCTGAAATGACTGTTTTTTTTCCCCTGAGTCTTAAGATGCCAACAGGTTGTCTGAACACTCCTGGAAGTGGTGGTCGTATAGGAGCGGCTCCTAAACAAGCCTAAGCTCTGTGAAATCTGAAGATATTTTAATTTTAAACCCTCTTAGATGCTGCTTGTCTTTTCCTCGTCATCATCAGTTAAAATAATACAACGGCTTTCCTCTGACAACCTGACAAAAACACTCTGCATCCAAGTCTGCAGCTGGAAAAAAAACCCATCCTAGAAATCCTTCCAGTCGCCCAGCAACCAGCGCCGAAACGGACGGTCGTACAATAAAAGTGTGTTTTTCTTCCCAAAATAATTTGTATTCTAGATCTTTTTTGGAAAAAAAAATGTTTGTCTTGCGCTTCAAACCCAAGATATTTTCAGATTGTGTAGTTTTTTGTTGTATGAACAATAGGACTGGATGTGAATAGATTTGTCCTTCCCCTGCGGTAAACGCAGCACGCATCACATCCTACACGAAAGTAGCATGCACTCAAAAAGTGTGGAGAAACAAAAAGTCCAGCAATGTAAACGAAACCAACAATAGTGTGTCTTACTCTCTGTAAGTGATACAGGGTCCTGAACTCACTTTAAAGCCTTACATGAAAAACAAACTGTACTATCTTATTGCTGCAGCTTAAAACTGAAAAAAGCTGGACTGTGACATTATAACCTGGATTTGAAAAGCCCTGACCTTCACCTGATGGAAGCTGAACAAACAATGAGGAGAAAAAAAGTTTAGTGAATTAGATTGAACCACCAGCTTGGAGATACAGGTCTCTGTCAGAAAAAAAAAAAAAAAAAAATCAAAATTGGACTTTAACAAGAAATCTAGAGACATGAAGAAACATCTCCTTGTGCCCTTGTATCGAGGTGCGGCTAAACAGACAAGCTCCTCAGATGGAATTTCATGAATGTGAGTCAAATGGTTTAGAGAGAAATGCAGACCAGATCCACAGAAGCCCCACAAATCCCACAGTAACAGAAAATCCACTTGAAAATGATCTTTCCAGCAGCAAGACCTCGAGTCACCCTCACCAAAGCCTTCAATCTCCAGAAGGCTAATATGCAGATTTCATTACTTTACATGGTAATTGTTTGGGTCACTATGCAATTTATAGAGAGCCCATTTGAATTCTTATTTGTTCAGTGTGTGTAAAATACAGTCTCCTAGAAATCCCTCCATTTAAATCAGAGAAAGTGATTTGCTGCGCATTGGGTAAAAAATAAAAACCATTAAAAAAATGGGTTGGAACATAAGCAAAGTTCTTATTATTAAATCATGAGCTGCGGCCTTGCTGCGCTACAAGAAGCAATGCTTCAGTGTGATGATCAGTGAGCGTGGAGGCTACATCAGTTGGAAAGCACTAGAAACACAGAGACATGGAGACTGGGATATCTTCAAAATAAACCCATCATAGTTTTTTCCTTTTGCAAAAACATGAAGAGAGAATTTACGATCTTGGCAATCACACAGCAGGCCACTTTAACTCTTAAACCTTTGTAACCATCGTCCGCATAACAGAACGTCGAGAGCTAAGAACCGCTTCCAAGTGAATAAAGCTTTTCAGGTCCAAGTTTTCATCAGAGCAGAGGGAAATTTCTGAATAACAACGCTGACTGTGAATTGGGAATTGCCTTGTTTGTATTTTGTAGATTCCCTCTGTATTTTGGGCTCATTACACGAGACACAGGAGAGGACCTGGAACAGAGAATGTGACGGGAAAAGAATACAGCATTTCACAGTAGATAGATTTTAAACCGGGATGATCTGTGAGACGCCAGCAAACAACAAACATCCTGCTGAGGGATTTATACTGTATTGTGTGAGAGTGAGCGTTATTGGATGAAAAACTGACTGATGCGCCTCACACTGATAGCGTTCAGGTCACAGAAACCTTAGCGGTGATCAAAGTCAACAAGTTTTTCTCTTCGTACGATGGCACTCTTTCCTCTGATTTTCCACCAGAAAGCCCTCCAAAAAGCACATTTTGGGTTTCCTTTTCTTTAGTTCTTCAGGTACTCTTTGAGCCATCTTTGTGAGGGTAGATGAAGTTAAAGCAGCTCATTGATTGGTTCTATCAAAGGGAATCACTCACATACAGTAACATAAATAATAGAAAAGTGTGCATGAAAGAACTTAAAAGGAAAGTGAACTTTTCCCTCTGTCCAATTATTGTTTTAGCTGACTTCAGCTGGTGGCAGGTTCATGCAATCCAGATAACAAGGTGTTCAACTGAAAAAGAGACAGCTGTGTCACAGAGGGAAGCAGTCACAGACACAATGGACAATAGGTATTTATGGATCTTTTCCCACCGTACGGTCAAGGAGCTAAACAATCTGCACAGCTATAGAGTTATTTTAAAGTGTTTATTTGGTTGATTTTTGCAAAAGCGCCAAGAAAACTGTACCTGTAAAGCAATGAGATTGTTTGTTTCTATTTTAAAATATATAAATCAAAGATTTTTATCCACAAAAATGAACAAAATGCAACCAACATAATTAGATGTTACTCTGAATCACTACAATACAAGAGATAGTGATGACACACATGAACTGCATCGATTTAAATTAGAATAAAATTCATACTCTTCACTCAAAGTCACATGTGTGATTCTACTTTGTTCACTGACTCCAGTTCCATTTGTTGGATTTTTTTCTAAATTGTAGACAAGCTGAATTTTAGAGTCATCAATCAACTGCTGTTTGACCTGCATTAGAATATCTGCAGCTTGGGAAACTTGGAGGTAACATTTTACAAGAGGCTATAACTTAAACTCCAGATAAAAAAAGAAACTAAATTAAATCTTTCTAAGGTGTTGTTTGGATGTAAATGATAGCCTTTATACTGATTTTTGAGGGCAGATTTCCTCACTCAACTCAAAACATCTGTTCAGCCCTGTCCCTCCACTTTGACATCACACCTCTTTGTTGCTGGTTTTCCTTTAAACGCACCATGTCGCTCTCTTTAATCAGGCATCCTTTGATAGACTTTTCCTCCAGAAATAACCAGGCTGATTTATCTTTTCTGCTACAATACAACTAGCATTAAAGCAGCCTCACTTGGAGATTTTAATTTTGTGGAGGTTTCTGCTGCATATTCATAATGCTGAAGTTGGCTTCTGATTTATAGCAACTAATTAATATCCTAATCTCTTTTCTATTTTTTATACTCTTCTTCCCACTTGTCCAAATTTTAGTTTTTATGAAACTCTCTTCAGAGAGGCTTCTCTATGAGGCTATGGGTGAGGAGTGCTATTCCAGTGCATTTTGGGGTTTGTAGTTTTACTGGTGCATCTTGATGCATAAACAATATGATCTTGTGGGCTGGAAAAACCTATTACACAAGTCAGATCTGGTCCACAGGCCTGAAGTTAACATGAGTTTGACTAAAATGTGTTTAAAGAACTCTTAAAGATTTAGAATTTTCTAATTTGAAATTCAGATAAGAAGCATTTTCCCCTCTTGTTTGTGTTTTTCTTCTTGTCCTCAAATAATGAAAGCAGATAATTGCCCTCTATTAGTCTGGTTCCACTGGAGTGTTTTCCTGTTATAAAAGACTTTCATCAACATGCATCCTGTACAGGAGCAGGATGGGAGACACAGTCAAACAGAAGATTTGATGCAACAGGCCTATAATAGACAATTTGAAATGAAAGAGTCGGAAAATCACCCATGTATAAGTGATGGCTGCATTCCATTTAAAACACTCAGCATGCACAGCTGCAGGAGTTTCATGCACCTCTGCCATACTATTGCTATGGGTCATGGTAGAGCAGTTGGTAGAACTGTTGCGCTGCAGCAAGAAGGTCACAGGTTCAAAGCCCAGCTGTGGCTTTTCTGTGTTGCATCTTCTATTCTTGCATGCGTGGATTTCCTTCTCCGGTTTCCTCCTACAAACCACAACGTGCCCGATAGGTGTTTGTAAGCTGCTTTGGAAAAAAAGCATCTAATGAATAAACATAAACACCAACGTAAACAAAATGTCAGCTGTGAAAGAGGCCTATTCATTGCTATGCTTTTAGACAACCTATATATTATTTAACAAAACCTATTGAAATGCCCTGAAATATTAATTGTGTATTGGTGCCACATAAATAAAATGAACTAAACAGAAAAAATGCAGTTAAACTCCCCCCGCCCTTTAATTATGTTTACGTGTGATAATTGACACATAAGTCCTCTGTCTGTAATGATTTATGACACCAAGCGGTTCTGATAAAATGACACCTTGTGACCCTCTCTGTGTACCTGGCTGTGTTTCATGAATGTTTAATCCATTGAGCTTAAGCTGCCAATGAATATTGTACGTAGATACTGCAGGTCATAGCTTATAAAAATGCTGGAGAGTTTTCTGTGATTAGGGAAAAAAAGACTTAATTATGCAATGTATTTTTCACTATACTGCAGTCCCAAATTGACCTTGAAAACATGTACGTTCTTATTTTCCTTATCTATACAAGCACCTTCCAATGTCAGGCTTACTACATCTATCCTATGATTTCATCTTTATTCATCATTTTTTTTCTGAAAACCCACAATTTATAAATTAGGTCCCTTGGGACAATAATATTTTTCAGATGAGGAAAGATATAAAACATGCACATACATGTGTTAACACCCTGCAGGAATGGAGCAGGAATCGCATTTTGAAGGATTCATCACTAACGATGTGATGTCAGGGTGTATTCTTTCACCGGTGCTGAACTGTGACTTGACAGTTTCAAAACATCCATAAATCGATTCATAATTGCATATTGGGGCTTACAAGAATAACAAATTCACTTTTCAGCTGAATAGATAAAAGTTAATGATGACGCCTGATGTCTGCCTGAGTGTAATAACATAACCTGAACATGCAACCTAACATTTAGTTTAAGGACTGAAAGTTTGCAGAAGTAAACAAGTCACTGAGATGAATGAACGAGCACCTGGAAAACAAAAATCACCGTTTTTACACTTCAAAGTTGCTCAGTGTCTATTGAAAATTTTAGTAAGAGAGTATTTGAGTTTTGATTAATCAAGTATTGGAATACTCAGGTTTGTTATTTTATTGATCTTTGTGGTTTTTTTCTCTTTAACAGAAGGGTTGCAGAGCTTTGATCCACATCTGTAAATGTGCTAAACCAGTTGTTAGAAAAGAGAAAGCAGTTATTAATCATTTATTTAAAAATAAAACCGTTTCAGAGTATTACCTCATAGTAAAACAGCTATTGGTATGGCCGTAGATTTGGTATAGAAGAGGTGACGTGTCACTACCACCAAATACCCAGCAATCACTGAATTGTCCCCAGCAATAATTTGGTCCAAGGGTGCAGAAATAGCACTCAATCCTGACCAATAATACGTGAGGCCCAGCAGACCAGGTGGAGTCTGCGGACGGACCTGTGTCCAGGGGAAGGAGGCATATGTGTCTGGATACTTGGCGTGGGCCGTGAGGGGCTTGCACCGAGTAACTTATGCTGATGGCACCTGCCCTGGGTCTGGATGAGGACTGGCTATCGGGCATTTTCCCGGTGATGATAACTTTGGGCCGGCCCAGACTGGGACCAGAACGGATTTCTGATCCCCCGCACGTCTCCCGTCCTGGTCCCCACCAATGTCAAGAGCAAATCTAGGCCGTTGGCTGTCGGTTACCTGGATCCTGCATACCTCTGTGAAGGAATGAGACAGGAAGTTTGTGATAGACGTTTGATCTTCCTTTTGTTGCCAGGTGATTCTTGACAGATCAATAAAGCCGAATGAGACAATTACCTGAAAGTGTGTTTGGTGTGCCTGATTACAACAGGTGTGCTCTTTGATAATCCTGAACCTCTGTGTTCCCTGTTTTCTTGTGGAAATGTTTCTTTGAAAATGAATCCGTCTGAAGGTGAGTTCTTTATGGGAAAGCAGTTGTGAATTCTTTAATAAGGGCATGTAGATGTTGGTCAAACAGAACTTAACTTAGCCTTGCTGCAGAAATAATTTCTATAAATGCTTTATAGGGAACAATGTTTTCATCAGAAACACATCAGCGACCTGTACAATGTTTTAATTGAAGAAATTGAAAAAAACACATTCATGTAGCTCATCCACAACCCAGCAAAATTAGGCTTTTTTTTCCAAAGTGTGCATGCACTCACGACACTAGTGTGTCAGACTGTTTAAAATTCACATTCATGTGCAGAATATTGACCAAACAACCTTTGATGTTGGCCCCTCTGAGTTATCACATAAAGTCCTCTTTGATGAGCAGGTATTTTATTTATTTTTTTCCCTGCTATCGCTGCATCTACTACTGCCATAAAATGACAGCACTAAAAGGAGACAGGCAATTGTCACTTCTCCCATGTGTGCGTTACGAGATACAGATCAATGTTCTCATCAAACAGGTGCCTGAGTCTAATCATACCGCGTCTCCCTCTGCAGGTCAAACAGAGACGAGTAGTAAACTTCATTTGAGGGTTGTTGTGTTTGCTGCTTTAAGAGTAGACCTCGATGCATCCCTCTGAATAAGTTTATGGTCGTGGTGGTAATGACAAAGTAATTCCTGGTGTTGTGATGATGTTATGGCTCCATAGCTATCATCGAAGGTTTGAAGGGGCTTTGAGTATTGCTGCAGCTGTGGAGCATCTGTGAGAATAATTCCTTTGTGGGTAATTCACCTCTATCTGCAGCATCCACTTTTAACCAAACAGGAGACGGTTAGCTTAGACAGCGACGTTCGTCACATTTATCATGAGGCATAAAGAAATAAAGTGTGACTGCTCTAATCAGATTGTTTCTCACTCACTTACCGCGCCCGCAACGCATAATATTCCTGCAATGTGGATTTTTTGTGTGTGTGTGTGTATTTTTATGGGTAACACCAGCAGAATGCAATGCACGCTGCCTTCTACAACCACTACGGAGGCTTTGACGGAGAATTTGCGTTTGAATGTTCTGTGGAAGTGTAACAAATCTTTGCTTTTCCATGTGTGACAGCTTAAGGGGCGCAATCATTATCTACAACATTTCCTTTAACTGACAAAGAATCTGTAGCTGCCCTGAGTGTAATGGAAATCAGTTTGAAAAAAAAGGATGATGGTGGGGAGCTGCCTGTTGGAAAATAAATAAATAAATTCCAAGTTCATCATGCAAATTCATCCTCCCAACCGTGGCACATTCTTCAAACAGACACCTCCTCTGGAGAGAGGGAGACATAGTCTGATAAAGAGACAAATGAGCTAGTGATCTCCATACCAGCCTCTTTTTCTTAGTGCGCTCGTTTCCTCTTATGTGTGTGTGACAGAGAACAGGAGTGGGGGAAGTGGGGTGGAGGGGTGTTGGGGGGATGAGGGGGGCTTCAATGACCTTTGCAATGATGACAAGCATGTCCAGGAACACGGCTGTGCATGTGGGCTCTGTTCGTGTCTGAGTGATTACTGAACGCTGCTGCATGAAAAGGCAAGCTCATAAATAGTTATGCTGCATCAAGAAATTCTGCATCTATCCAGCGTCACTCCAGCAGGAACCGTAATTATGTAATTACGCAATAATTACACATAATTACATGATGGTATACAGCACAATAGACGAGATTTTGTTATTGTGACACAAACCTTGTGGCTTGGCAGCCAAATCAACAACAAAAGGTGTTTCTCTATTAGCGAGGCAGCTAACAATTATTTTCATTAGCATTCTGGAGATTGATTAACCGGCTAAGAATTTAGCCGATGAAATGCAAAAAATATGCTTTATTTTGCGCTCTTAACGGATCAAAAAGGTGTTCAAAACACAGCGGAGAAAAGCAGGAATCTCTCTCCATCTCTATTGATCCATCCTTCCATCCTGAAGACTCTTTACAGTGTTGAGCTACAGTTCAGCAGGAAGCGCACGAGCAATTCCTCACAGAAACGTCTAACATGTTTTTCCCCCCTCTCCTCTTTTCTCCTCTCCTCTCCGATGGATAATATATTCAGATATTTCAACAAGGTGATAACAAAATTGCCTGACATTTTCAGATTTATTGCTGTATTTTCTTATTATTGCCAAAGAAATATACAGAGATTCTGTGCCATAAATCATATTGAGAGAGCGATGCAGACAACCATTGTGCTTAGCCCATTGCTACCATTTTTGGATTAGAAATAAATTGTTGGCTCATTTTCACAAATGAAACGAAAACCTACTGCTGGAGCCGCAGCGTGACTTTCTCAACAAAGTGTTTATCAATGGATGGATTTCTTGAGTGTTGCTGCTACATGAGGATCAATTACTATTAGCTCGTATTGGGCTTGACAATGGACTTAGATGCTCCTGAGTTTCGTAATATTTGTTTCCTCTCTTCTGTGTCCCTGCATTTCCCAAGTGCCTCGTGCTAGCGTTAGATGAGAATATACACTTGACTGAAAATACACTTTAATGTAATATAAAAAAAGAAGGATTTATGTATACGTGTCACGGCAATGGATACGACATCCATTTGTGATTTATGGGCCAATCTTGCAATAAATATTTTCATGGTCATGCAAGTTTCTTGAAGAGCATCATCTTTCTCTCCATCTTTTCAGCATGCATAATGATACATGATGGACAATAAAAAAAAAAATCCCACAAACACAAATTTATATGTGAAGCCTAAATGTTTATTTTACACCTTTTGTAGAACAGTGCTTGTAGTTATTTTATAATTCAGCTGGGTGGCCTTGGTTCTGGTTCAGAGTTTTGCACAGTGTGATGATGATTATATTGCTCAGTGGAAGACCTTACATGGCACACAGAAGGTGTCATTTTTGGTGTTAGAAAACAGATTTAGACACGATTGGGCTGTGACCTTTCCAAACACTGCTGAGGGCAAAGGATCCAACACGCTCGTTTTTAATATTTATGGGTTTCTTGATGCCACGCAAGGTCAAAGCAGATGTTCTTCTTACACTTTCTAGATAGTTCAATCCTTTGAATCAGAGGAGATATTTTTCTGTTTAGAAATCACTTTTTCATGTTCAAAGTCAGTGCATCACCAGGAAGGGTATGAAGGGTACTGGATTTTCAGCAGTCTACTTTTACCTCGGGGACAAGAATGTTGGCTCTAAGTTTAGGATCTGCCTGCCCGGTTTCTCTGCTATCGACAGCATGCATCTTATATTACAATTTTTTTGATGTTAAAAGCCTTTGTGCGCTTAAGGCCGGGGGCTTATTGATACACCGACAAGCTACAGTTAAGTCTCCGACATTTCTAAACATTCAGTTCTCAGTGAAATGATCAGTTTCTAAAGCAAGTGCAAGGACCTTCAATGTAAATATAATCTATTAAATCATAGCAAACACAAATACTGATAAATCTTTTTATTTCTTCTTTAAAATCAAAGATTTTTTTCTTGGTGATGTCCTATAAAACCTATTTAAAGCACTCCACATTTTCATTTCACAGCAGTTGAGACGTTTCAAATGATCGTGACAATTCTGTGAAACAAAAAACTCACATGAGGACCACGACACAAACCGTGTGTGATTTCGTTTTTGCACTGCTACCACGAACTACTCGAGCACGTAAAACGTTGAAGCTTCCCACAGCTTCATCCAGACTCAAAGGTCACAAGATCAGAAATATTAAGCACAAGGGAGTGAAGCAACAGAGGACTCCTGAAACAAACAGAAAACTGTAGAGCTTTGGATCCAGAGTCTTTTTGTATTGATATAATATCACCAAATGCAGAGATGGCACGAGCAAGACTTTTTGTTCCCTCCAGTCATTCAGATTCAGTTTCTGCCAATATAGAGTCTCAATCTGATACTTTTTGTCTTTTTTTATTATAGTGTGAAAAACACAAGTTTAGTAACTCAAAACATCATGAGAATTTCATGTGAAAGTGGAGGAAATGTTATATTATGAGTATTTTTTAAAGAAATGGTCAAAAATTTGCATTAGTGTTTCTGTTTGTAGGCACGTGAGATTTTCAAGTCTCTGGAAAAATCAAACTACTGTGATTTTTTTGAAGGGGGGGGGGATGCTAGCGAAATCAAGTCTAGGTAAAACCGTGAAAGAGTGTTTAAACACCTAGAAAATGTGACGATCTTCTCCTTTATTTATCATCAGTTAAAAGCATTACTTTCCTTTTTGGTATCAGGAAACAGAACTAAGCCTTACTTTGTCTTCACACACTGTTGATTAGAAACAGAGATCGAACAGTCCTGTAATATTTTCCACGCCAGATTATTATTCATATGCAGTGAATAGTAATATTTCACCCACAAAAGGCATTCAGACTTAAGAGGTTTGTAAAACTATCAGTGCATCTGCTTGAATGCCGTGCATTCACTCTGCCTTACGTGGTTGGTTAACCATGATTTCTCTGCAAACATCTCCCTCATTAAATGCAGCTTTTCTTTTGAGCTTGCAGCTGGGTTACACCTGATTGAACATAGTAACACAACCATCCTTCCATTCGAGTGTGTGGAAAACAATATTACTTTTCCATCTTCCTGCCACTTTGTTCTGGTCTGGTCTCAGATAACCATTTATTGCGTATCCCTTGGTTATAGTGCAATGCATAGTTGTGCACACTATAAGCAAAATACTGTCAATAAGTGAGTTCATTAAGGAGACAGAATGATTAATTTGGCTCTTATGGTACTAAGTTTCTTTTATACATATTTTATAAAAAATTAGTCTTGTTACATTTTGTATTTCACTGAAAAATGCTTTTGTGAAAATACTTCTTTCCCTTCTCAACAGCTAAAGGGATTTAGTGTACCAAGGTTCAGATCACATTCAGAGAAAGTTTAGTTGCCACAGGTTATTGTGTAATGGCAAGGTGCCACGGCTAAAAGTATCAGGTAAGACATGAGTTCAGAGCGGCTGTAGATATACCTCGGTTCTAAAAAAACAGACTCGACACTCATCAATGTGTTTTAGCTTTCACCCTTCTTTAGCTGCTAGCTGCAGTACTTTACCTACAGCAAACTGAAAGCAGTTCCATATAGAGAGGCACTGCACAAAATACTGAAATTTAGAAAAATACTGATGAAATAAGTAACTGATGTAAAAAAAAATTAGAAAAAAATTGTAATAAACTAAGTGTATGGCTTTGATTCTTTTTATTTGCTAAAATGTTTGACAACCTCTCACTACAATAAATAATAAAACTATGATTTGGCTCATTTTAAAAACATGGACTGAGCTAACAGGTAGCTTGGTCCTCAGCATTGATCTCCTTAGAAACTAAAGTTATGTAAGAAAAAGAGTTTGCTGTTTTCAGGTAACATGTTTTGACTGTTTTCTGGCAGGCGTGATATTCTAGCTGATCCACAAAATCTCAGGGAATTATATTTATCTGGCAAACATAAAAAGCTTGTCAAACATTCTGCCAAAAAAAAAACAAAACAACAAAAAACCCACCAACAACAGGGAATTATACTAGATACACACCACTTCAGTTAGAGTGAAGACACCGTGATGCCTTCCTGGTGATACTGATGAGAAAATTGCCTTGAATGATTATGGCCACTAGTTAAAGCAGCCAAATCAGATATAAATTAAACCCAGGGGATTGGGAATTACTGCAACTAGGATTGAATCCACAAAGCATTCAATTCTGACATTAAACAGATATTTATAACTCAGGGATTGGTGTTTAGACATAGGAAAACTTGGTTGAGCTTTAAAAACTTTTACAAACTGCTCATTAATAAACACTTCAGACAGTATTTTTCTTTGTGATTGAGCATTAAATCCTAAATGAAACCAAAATATATGAAACATGTAGCAAAGAAAAGTCTTGGTTTCATATAGAAACCTAACAGACGAATTAAAAGTCATGCTGTATGGATGCTGCATACTGTTGTGCGAAGGTCAAACATCTCTCTGATAGAAGAGCCCTGTCCAGAGAGATAAAGTCTAATTATTTTTGATTAATGCTGCTTTGCAAAGCAGGCTGCATGCAAATTCTGTATAGAAAACAACAATGGCTCATTTAATTTGTGGGGATGTTGAAATCACACCACAGTGAGTGCTGTGTCACCGATAAGGAGTGGAAAATGTCTAAAAAGAAAAGAAGCAAAGATTTTCCTGACTCATAAACTGCTGTGAGACTGTTACAGCATTCATGGTTGGATTCCTTTTCTAAATATAAATAAAACAAATTGCTAGGGATGCACCTTAGGGATGCAAATGGCTTCACTGTTGGTGCTGATCGCTGATGTAATGAAAGGTGAGGACTGTTTGTTTGTGTCTGAGAGAAAAATTTGAGAAACAACAACACAACAGAAATGTCCAAGTCTTGTTTCCAGGATTCTTGTGTTGTTAAAGCTGACTTCATTGTTCTCTCTCTGAAATTCAGTCCTTTGACTTAGTTTGCATTTCTTGATGATTCAACTGTCTATTCCATCAGTCTCTGCTCTCCTTTTGCATCATTTTACATTTTACATCAGCACATCCCTCAGCTACAACAACAGAAGGAGACCAAAGAGTCATAATTCATCTGTTTTCATTAAAACAACATCTAGAAAAAAAATATTTTGAGCAAAAATAAGTATTACAGTGTACTGTATATTACAATATTAGTTTGAATCTAGAAAGCAGCATACTGTAAACACCTGCCAGTGTTGGCTAGTCAGGGCATGGACAAATAACATTTAGGGATGTCCAAATTAGTTCCTTTGGGCCCTGTGGATTGTGGGATTAAGCCTAATTTCCACCAAAGTCTTGCCTGGCAAGACTATATATGTGTCTGTGGATATATAGTCTGGCCACGATCCATTGATACAACTCATTCATTGGGGCAGGATCAACGGTTGTCTTTCAAAGTGTATTCACATGCTACTGGATAGCGCTAGAACCAATCAGAGCCAACAACAAGAGCCAGCTGGTAAATCAAAGGTATCACAGGGAATCTTCAAACAAGCTAGGTATCACTAGCAATTTTACACAAACACAGAGCTCTCACCCCTCCCGTTGGGTATAATCCTTATGTTGTGCCTCCTACAGACATGGGACACAGAAACAATAGAGAGCAAAACTCCAGCCGTTGAAATGTTCTCCCATGTTTTTCCTCTTTCTACGTCAAAACATTTTTTGTTTTCTGTTAGCTGAAAAGGTGTTTTTCTTTTGGGGACTCTGGTATTTTTCCCTAAACCTGAAGCGGTAACAGCCGGCCGTTTCTGTCCTTCTCTCACTTCCAGGATGTTCTGCTTTAAGATGCTCCAGCACGCATTAATGGAGGATCCAAGCAGTGCAGAAGTGCAGCGCTTCAGCGAGACAAACAGCCGGATTGTCCAATAGTTGCGTTCGGTCTGAAACGTATGACTGGTTGAGGTTTTTAGAGAGCTGCGAGGGAACCACCACCACCACCTCTGACTCTGTCATGTTCAGATATTTTGGGGACCATTGGTATCCTACAGTGGGGAGGCTGTTGAAGGACTTGTATTGGAGGAGGATGACTGGTCCTTGAAATTTTTATGTGGGTGAAAAGTTTGCAGGTTTTCTCAGCAGAATATTTCATTGAAACAAGATCAGTCATGAAACAAACTTAATCTGTCAGTGGTCATTATTTAAAGGCAAATTGGTGCACATTTGCCAATAGCGCGTTGACCCGAGGCATTACAAATCCTTGTTTTCTTTGTATTGCTGCTTATTTCAAATTTCCCTAAGTGAATGTACAGTTATCAATCACAGTCTGCTGCCACAGCTGAGTATTTATAGTAAAGATTGTAATTATCATTTGTGACTCAGGGCGTGTTCAGACTTTGGCATAAAAAGCTCTCAAGCATGCCAGGCTGAACTGTGTGTATCCAGCCATAAACCCATTTGTTTACACTGAAAATCACATTGCCTAAAGTGATTATTCAATCAAGCCACTGTATAATTTGAGAATTCAGTCCACTCAAAAACCTGGCTTCAACACTGAAAGTCTGTCTCCTTCCTTCCAGAGTAATTAAAATCTGGCCAAATCTAGTTTTTGAGGTAAAAACGGTGTACTTATAATAAACATGATAATTTTTTTATTTTAAATATGTGACAACTTATGTTTTAGATATATTAACTTCTTTCTTTTTCACATTGGAGCCAGTTATCATCAAGTCAGAAATGACAGGAAAGAGACAAACAGAGAAAAAGTGTCCAATAATACATCCACACAACCCAATTCCTCATTATTTATTTAAAGTGTCAGCGTGTGAGCGTTCTGAGTGCACTCAAGCCAATCTGGCAATGAATCTTAGTGTGTTTACAGGGGCAGTAAAAGACATGGAAGAAACGGAAATCAATACACATTTGAGCTGCTGCTCAATTCTAAAAATCACGCGAATCGTTTTCTTTTGTTTTGGATTCTGACAGATATCACTATCAGTCTCAGGATAAATCAGATTCATGTAGCGATCGCTATCCAAATGAAAACAAAAGGCTCTTCAAGTCATTTTGCTCTGCAGAACTCTGTGACCTTGGGTGCTTGTTGCTCTTTTATTTTCATCTTTTAAAAACTATTTAATACTCTGGTGCATGTCACGGTGCAGGATCAGCCTTATCAAATTCTAGAGCATTGTGACTAATGGCTTCTTTAATCTACTGAGGAAAAAAAAACAAACCAAAACAACAAGTTACAATCATTAATCCTTGGAGCACACTGTAATTGCTTTATAGATACATTAGGGCCAGTATTTTAGGACCTAGTGATGAAGTCAGGAGCACCATTAGGTATAATTGAGGAGCTGAAATAGTGTTATTGTGTCTGTGTCTCTGAAATAACTTCATTTTCAACAATACATCCATTTTCATGATGTCAGCCTTCATTCGAGTCAGTCCAAATGTAAATTTTGACTTCAAATGTATCTGCATTTCTGTATGGCTTTATATACTCACGTTTAGAGGAAGAACATGACTTCATAGGCTATGAGGTGCTTGAGTGCCTGAATACATTTTAAGTTTGTCCCTTTCATGCTTAGTGTGGTTTCATACTGTACTTTTAACTAGTAAAAATGGGGACTTTCGGTTTTTGTGCACAAGAAAAACTATAAAGCTGCAGCATTATTTCAACCCAGAAGCTTTGGAGTTTATTACATGCAAAGCTCGATTAAACAGTGCCACAAACCTCAGTGCAGACCCACTTGAAGAACTCTCTCTGCAGTTCTCAATAATAAGGGAAGGTGTTAATCAGCCCACATCAGTATATAGTGAGTACCCCAGACACCACCGTTACAAAATTAGAATTGAAATGAAAAGCTGATGCTTTTGACGGAGCCACAAAAAGACAAATAATCCAAAATCCCACAAGTAAGTAAAAATATTAATAGCACATTTGACTCTATAATGACGTCTTAAAATCCACAAGGAGAAACAACTGAGATGCTTTGACAAGTGGGAAGATGTGTGAAGATGTTCTCTGATTGAGAATGAATAGGTTTAATTTCTAATGTTTTTGTTCTGGCTTGAAAATAAAAATGTCTTAATGCGGGGCAAATGTGCATTTCAAAAAGCTCATTCAGTATTTGTTCTCATGAAATCCTCTGTAAAGCTTTGATGATCCTGCAGCTTAAGCTTCTTTCAGTTCAAGGAGCAAAATTTTGTCGTATTTCTATTGTGCTGGCAACAAACAAGTCTGACACCTGTCACAACTTTATTCATCAGTTTATTAATGTGTTTATTAGTTAGGTTATTTTGATGTGTGCGCCCCAGGATATGGGTGTGTTGCATGCATATGTTGGTACTACACTGTAGTAATGTTCATAACATTGAGCTGCACTGAAAAGAGAAGATAAAAATTCTGTTCACTTCACTTTTAAAAACTCAAACAGCATTTTCATCACCAACCAGTGGTTTATTAACAGTCTCTAAATAGAGTGGACAGGTGACACACAAACACCTTACGAGGCCTTTTTGAGACTCTCAAATCAGATTTGGAAAACAGTTAAATGACAAAATGAGGAAAACTGTTGTATTTCATATCTACTAAAAGAGAGATAGCAGAGCTCTCGTGTTTTGAGAGTTTGAGGTCCTGACCATGGCTACTTCAAACCCTACTGACCACTCTGGTTATATCATATTCCCTCTCATTTTTGTCCTGAACTCTGTCTACTCTCATGGTGACTGAAGACAGAAACAGCCACCAAACATGATCTAAAATCCTGAAACTGGAAAATTCTAAAGAGTAAATACTAGAAAAGAGATAAGATATTTAGCACAAAGTGGTATGGTTTCCATTTGGATGCCTATTTAGACGAGTTTATGCATGGTGATTTTAAAGGCACACTATGTAACTTTTTCATATATTTAAATCTTTTTCTTGAGCCACTATGTGCTAATATGACTCTTTACAAGATTAATGAAAAGTCACTCAGCCCCATCTGCTGCTTGTGTCCAGCATACCGTGTTTGCAACTTCTGAGTCTCTGGTCCGGTGCCCTGAAGTCTCATAAAGTCACGGATCTTGCGAGGGTTATGCTAACTCAATGTGGCTAGCTGATATGCTAGCGCGGAGTGTTTTTAGCTCATGATTCCTGCTTTTTTAATCTCTCCCTGCTTGAACACAGCTGATTTCTTTGAATGAGTGATGAACCGCTCCAGTAGAAAGTAATGAAGGCTGAGGAGACATTTCAACAGATAGATTTAGGTGTTTCTGGGAGCATAAATGATCCTAACATTTTTACAGCAGTGATTCTTAATGGACACTAGGGGGTTCTAAAAATAAGCCCAAACTGCATAGTATTCTTTTAAGCAATGATATATAAGTAGATCTGTATTGTAGGTAGGTCGACGCCTATAGCTAGCTTTTTAAATGTTGCAATAAATAATAAAATAATATTTATAAGTTTTAAAGGTTTAAAGAGAGGAGCCACTGTTGTATGTTTCTTTTTTAAATACATAATTAAATGTAAACTGATTATCTGGAAAGATGTTTGTGCAGATGGGTGGGTGGGTGGTGGGGTTGGGGGTGGATTCTGCTCCACTGGCTTTTCAAATGTTCTGTTATTTGTAAAATGAAATCATTAAAAGAAAATAGTAAAACAATGAAAGTTTTTTTTAATATTTGCTGGATACATTTTGATGAAAAATGTCTGATAATGTTCAATATAAAGCATGAAAACTATAAACTATCAGTAGAATGTGCAAAAGAGAAATATGAAACGACATGATGCATGGGTTACATTTTATAATTAGAGAGGAAATTTAAAAAATAGAATAAAACTGAAGACAGAAAAGACATTATTCTCATGCTTAGAGATGTTCATTTTGGGCACAAACATGTCAATAACAAAAACAATTCAAACTTAGTTCTTTGCCCAAAAATCTGAATCAATGAAATAAAATGTGACAGAAAAAGTTAGCTGTAAAGCTAAAACATTTCAGGCCTTATTTGGAGGTCACAGAGTCCTAATGAATCACTGATTGCTTCTTTTGTCCGGCTGTATGCTTCAAACTTAGCACCAGTTAGTGAAGAAAGCACAAGCAGCAGAGCAAATACCATGAAAGGACATGTGACTTCTACCACGTCAAGTTCCTCTCACTGGGAGCTCAACATTTGCAGAAGAAATGAAAGAGTGAAAGCAAAGTTGTAACATGCTGTTCTATTGTGCATTACATTAATTTGTCCCTAATTCCTCCTTCTTTCAGCGTGGGTGGGCACTAAACTGCATTTTCCGAGTAAGCCGTATGTGGTTGTTAGTCTTCAGGGAAGAGGAGGCCTTAATAGAACCCCTGACCTGCATGGATTTCTATCTCTTAATGAAATATATTGTGCACACAGTAGGGGATGCACTTAAAGTGAAGTGCACCCTTCAGAGTAAAGTGCACCCTTTGGCCAGAACTAAACTTTTTTTTCCCATTTAGAAAAAAAAAAAGTCATTCACCAGTGGCAATTCTTCACCAGTAAAAAAACAAAAAACAATTTATATTTATAGTATGTGTGTGTGTGTGTACATGTAATTTATTTGGAAATATTCAAGTCTCTTCTTGCTTTTAAAAAAGTAGAAACCATGCTGTCAGAATATAGACTATGTACTTATACGCTAACTGTGACCTTTTTAAGAATAAAGGTTTTACTGGTTTGCATAAAGTAAATGTGACATGTATGAACAGCTACTCTAATAATGTCCAACAGTGTCCATTAAATTAGGCTTGTTGCATCAAGCGGCTCCCTCTCCACTTTAATGGTGTTAGCCTTCAATTAGTCTGTTCTTTACCAACCAGATTCTCCACTACTCTGTTTATTATTCAGATCTTTTTCTCCTTTCTCACTTCATCATTCTTCCTTAGTAGCTATTCTTCTATAAGCTGGCCATTGCTTTCTTAATATCAGTATAAAAGAGTATACATATAGAATTAAACTAAAGTAGCTGCAAATAACCTTAAAGTGTAGTGTCCATTCTAAAGGCTACGATATAATGTCAGTATTTAATTTGTACAATTGGTCATGTGTATGCATGCTGTGAAGAGAGGAATAACAAACAAAAAGCAAGTAAAAACTAGCCTGAAAATGTTTACAACAAAAACAAAAATCAACTTTCTTTTGTCTATACTTGTTTTTATGTCACTATTCCAACCCTCCTCTCATCCCCAATATAGGACTTTCTTTTTGCCATGGTGTGGTCAGGCAGCAGCAGATATATGCATCTACAATTCATTTGCAGTCTGAATGCAGAGGAATGAACGATCTGCTGCACTGACTGCAGCAGGGAAGAGGACTGCTGTGAGAGGACCGGGCCACCTGTGATCGCTCTGGAATGGGGGTGGGGTGCAAGTCAGCAGTAAGAATGACATGTGACACAATAAAAGGCTCTAATAACCAGTGGCTTCTCTGGCATCAAATGTTAAGTGGGGCACAACAACGCAACACTATATATATACATATGCTGCCTTTGACCAATATTATATGATCCACATAAAATAGCACAAACCTTCACACTAGAAATGCAATTTTATCTAAATCTAGTTCAAGAAAACCTAGACATAACATCACGCAATATTCCAGTATTTTAATTGGACGATCGAGGATGGGGCACAGAACTAGGTGCCCAATGAAAGTCTATTGAGAGCAGGCTGCACATGTGCACTGTGCTGGGTTGTCAACAATCCAAAATAGAACATAAAACACACATTACAAGGTCTGTCAGCTGGTATAAACTGTTTGAGCATCAACATGTGAGTATAGAAGGCTTTACTAATCTAATGTAACACACATTACTTAAAAAGACAAATATTTCTTTAGACTTTATCCTTAAATAGATTTTTCATAAACACCAGAGATGTGATGAATGAATTCAATTTTTAAATCATTTATGGAGGGTTTCTTGTTTTTCATTTACATTTATGAATATGATATTACAATATTACATAACATAAAAAGATCTTTTGACAAACTGATGTATAAAATCTGTACTGCTGTCATTTCTTCTATTTTTATTCTCATCCAATCCACCAAGTTCTGACAGAATTTAGCCAGAGTTTGAGGAGAAACAAAAGATGATCAGTTCTTTCATTGTCCTTACAGCAGAATCCACAGAAAGGCTCCACCTGAAACCTGAATCTCTTTCTAAACATTGCTGCTGCTGGATAGAATCTTTTAATGATTTTAAATGACATTTCTTTAACTTTGGGGAGAATAGGCCACTTTAAAAGCTTCGTATGTATTTATTTGTTATCCTATTGTTATTTTTGTGTTACTCTTCAAAATGGTGCAGCCAGTCGCTGTTTCTGCTGTTTTGCTGCTCAAAATAATTTTTGAAACAGCAACAAGTAATCATTTTGAGCAAAATAAAGTGGAGGAACCGCTACCTTCTCGCGAGATTCTAATGCAGCAATGACTTATGGGTAATACCCTTGGCTGAAGTCTGCTCCGATGCAGACTTCGGCGGAGTGCGTAATGAGGGTGGAAAAGGGGGCGGGGATAGGGTCCGGAGTCTCCACCCAGGAGAATCGGGACACCCTGAGCACTTGCGCACCTCAGCGAGAACGCGCAACTGAGGGGCGCGAGGGTGCAAGTGCGAGTATTGGGATTGGGCCCAACATCTGGTGGGGCCTGGCCCCACTGGCCCCAAATGCAGAGATGCCACAGCTAATAACACACAAAAAAGTTGTATTTAAGGTTAAATTAGTGTGGCTAATCACTATTTTGCAAAAGAGAGTTTCTAGTGGGTTCTATAAGCACAACATTGGCAGCAGAGTACAAGAAATGTGCATTGCTGGATAATTTGGGATTCTCAAACTATAGCAAAATAGTTACTTGACGAGTGACATAGTTAATGTTACAGTGCACTTAAAACATGCTTTAACATATCATACAGAGTGGCTGTATTTCAGCAACATACAGTGTACCTGCAGAAACGAGTGCAGTGTGAGACTCCTTATCAGATGGTCATGGCTTTGGCACAGATTGTATCCAGTTTCTTTCTTATAAATGTTCTTTTCACTATTATTCTTGGGAAAGCATAATCCTATGTGTGATAACCTAAAAGATGTAGTAGATAAGCCCCCCCCCCCCCCCCCCCCCC